>CM071962.1:8077500-8202500 GCA_036784905.1 Acrossocheilus fasciatus | reverse complement strand
TGATGAAGAAACAAACTCATCTACATCTTAGCTTGAGGGTGAGTACATTTTCAGCAAATTTCCAGTTTTGGGTAAACTATTCCTTTAATCCAGTGCCTTACCTTGCCCAATAGACTTCCATTGTAAATCCATTGCTGTGAACACAATTTTTGCTTGTTTTACAAACCAAAGCATAAGGTGAAATTATTTTTAGCAGTAATTGACGGCATGGATGCTGTTGATCGAGCTTAACTTGTGTTGAACTCAACATTCCTTTAATTTAAAAATGATTTGCATGTTCATGCAGCATGTCGCACCTCAATTAACAATCTGTCTTTAAAATCTCCACTTGAACGATAATGAGATAACGCATTAATGTTTCTGTACATCAAAGTCCCACCTGACATTAAAAAAAAAAAACTACTTGGATCAACTACTTATTAATTTCGGAGCAAATTAATTGCATTTTAATCTTTTAACATTCAATTGAGTGCCTCTGTATTTGAGAATGACAGAAACTAATTTGGTTCTGCTGCTTATGGAGTCAAATGTTCCTGATAGTTCACCTGTTTTCAGCTACTAGGTAGGTGGAGATGCCATAAAAAACATGTGCTGACAAGAATATCCTCTGAAGAGGAAAAACAGTGTTTTGTACACACTCAAATGCACAACCAACTAGAAATCATTATTTCTCTCTCCGTAGATAATTGATGTGGCGGCTTGCCGGAACGCTCAAACCTATTTCATAAGTGAATGAGAGAGAGAAAAAAAAAGATGCATATTGTGAATTAGATCTCTCTAGTTTTGTGGCAGTGCGTTAAAATAAGCATACATTTACCACAGGAGGATTGCATTCTGTACACTTGGCAGAGTAAATTTATTTCAGTAAATTTATGCAAATATTTGAAACAAAGATTCAGGGTGAGAGTTTGTTTGAGCTGCAGTTCATTTTGATACTTGAAGTTTTTTCAATTATACAAAATAAGGAATTGTGAAGCTTTAAAACAAAATATAGTCAGAATAGTGAGAAATTGCTTTCTTCTTGCTGTTCTTATTTTTCTCCTGATTGTCTAGATAGATAAATAGATAGATAATTATTTTCCATTTATTTATTTACTTACCATTTCTTTATTATTTTATTTTATTTTATTTTATTTTATTTCATTTTATTTTATTTTATTTTATTTTTCCCCCATATGTCGTCTTGGTGATTTCTAGGTTGTTATAAATGGTTTGCCTCAATGCTTCTAGGTGTTTTGGGTAGTTGATAGGTCTGTGATATGATTTGCTAAATTTTGATGGGATTTGTAGTTTCTAGGGTAATCTGAGAGTTTGTTTATTTATAAGTTTTCTTTTAGGGTTGAAGTTCTGTAGGGGTTCTGTAGACATTCGTACAATTATCTTAATTAATGATATTAATCTAACAGTAGCCATTGACTTCCATATTATGATAATAATAATAATAATAATAAAACAATGGCTTCCATTAACTGCTTAGATACAAACATTCTTCAAAATCTTTTGTGTTCAGCTAAAGAAAAAAAAAAAGAAAAAAAAAAACTCATACAGGTTTGGAACAAGAGTAGATTATAAATTAGAATTTGGGTGAACTTTCCCTTTAATTGTGGGAGACAACTAATAGTGAGGAAAATAAGCTTATTAAGCATTAAATAATGAACATGTTAACATACAGGTTTATGTTGGGGTTAGGTTTAGGGATTGGGGATGAGGGTTTGACAAGTTCATTTTTAGCCTATCTTGGTTTGCCTCCACAGAAAAGGAGTGAATTAAATGCAAATGAAAGCAGAGACAAAGTGATTTTGAATGCCGCTGGTGTCCAACCGCTGCACGGTCCCACAGTGGCCAGCAATGCCATCTGCTATTTGGATAACCTCTCACCCAGGGCCTTCCCTGGAAGCCACACGGGCCACCTGTGAGCGTCCGTGACAGGTACTCACCAGTCAGCGGAGGACACAGGGGCCAGGGCTCGGATGCTCTCAGCCTAGCTGGAATTCTGATTGGACCCTCGTAACCTACGGGATTACAAAATATCCCGCCCACTTTGAGAGGTTGGAAGGAGCGAGAGCAGAACAGATGTAGAGATTGAGGCTGCTGGGTGCCGAACAGAGACGTGGCGATCACGCAGAGACGGGGTTTAATTACTTCCTCCGCCCAGACACTCCTGCAGCAGTTGGCACCGCAAGCCCACTGCGACGTCTGATTGGAGGACTCCAAGTGAAGAAATTCTGATGCACTGCCTTCAGGCGGTTGTTGCCTCATGCACATCCATTTAAGTGTTTTTAAAGTCAAACTACGAGAGGAATGAATTAAAACAACTGATTTGACAAAATTCATGGTTAGGTTACAATTTAGGGCACCCCGTAGGGTAAAAAGCCCATTTGATTACATTTTTTTTTTTTTTAGTAGTAAAAACATCCCAACAGCACTTTTCCAAAAAAACTGTTTGTTGCTGTGTTCTGAGAAAGAAAAGAAAAAGAATTTTTTTTTGCATACATAGAGGTGAAATTTAATTTTATCTAAAATTATTCTGCAGATTAATTAGAATCTCTGAAATCTCTAAACTGATTTTAGTTACATTGACATACATTGTGTGTGTGTAATATTTCTTGAATCTTTGTGTGTATGTAGGTTATTAATTATAGGTAATGATATTCAGTAATATTAACATATTCTAAATGATTATTTATTTACATATTTATTTATTTACTTATTTATTCATGCTTTTTTTGTTTGTCTTTGGATTTCTTGAATCTGAGCATGTCCTAACTCATTTCAATGCGAAAATATTGCTGAGTCAACATATAACTTTTTGTCAGCATCATTGTTCATTGGTTTGCAACAACTTCTGTAATAAGACTGCAGCAAGTGCAATCTGAGTCTTTTTTTCTAGTTATCTTACAAAACCTTTCAGCGATGGGGTGAAAAAAGACTTTTCAACAAGTGTGATATTGTCCCTGCGGGCTTATTTTTCCTTTGATCAATATTTGATAATGCCGTTCTACAACTAGCTGTTGCACCCATAAACCAGTACCATCTTGGTGCCTTTGGTTAAATCTTCTGGTTGTTTTTCATTAAGTCTCCGAGCTTTATCTCTGTGCTTTCTTTCACGTAATACATACAAATAAAACCATGTATCTCAACTCTTAGAAATTCTGTTCTAGACAATATCTACTGTATATTCACACCTTGGCACTTCTGATTACCCTTACCAGACTAGGCATGACCGTTGCTAAGAAACTGTTGCCGCGGTGAGGGCTAATGCACGACAGATAAGTGGATTTCTATGTGAAAATGCTGGGAAATTAGGGAGTTTGGATTATGTCCTCTCCTGAGCCACACTAAGCACAACTTATCCTCTGAGTGGACTTGACACAAGCTAAAATGCTTCTTTTTTATATAATCCCAAAGATAAATCTGTTAGCGCAGTCTATAACAAAATCCACAATTCTCTACTAAGCAAACAAACGACTGACTAAATAAATGAAATCAATACGAAGTGATTAAAAGGGAAAAAAAGAAGAATGATGGGAAAATCAATCTTGTGGGACTTTTGGAAAGACATGCAATCCATTTGGTGACTCGCCAGCTTGTTTTCGATAGACAAAAGTTCTGAGCACATCAGTTGTTGCATCGTAATGCCAAAAATCCATTGGTCCAGGATTTTGAACATGCGTCCTTGGCAGGTGGCAGGCTTTGCTTTGGCTCGCATTCACGTGCATTTCGTTTAAGACTTTTTAAATGCGTCGACACCGAACCTGCCAGGAAAGGGATCTCTCAAACATACAGCACTGATCTGTGATGAAGCTACGGAAACTTTGTGCAAGTGGTTATTGAAGAGAGCATTAAAGGGATAGTTCACCCAAAATGTAACCCGTGTCATCGTGAACTCACCCTTGTGTCATGTGACTTTCGTTCTTCTGTAGAACGTAAAAGAAGACGCTTGTCTTTGTCTTCATGTCCAATGAATTGAAAGTCAGTGTTGTTTTGGACCCCATTGAATTTCATTATATGGACAGAAAATATCTCATTTTGTGCACCACAGAGAGGGTGAATAAATGAGAGAATTTTCTCATTTTTTTCTTCTTTATAGATAATATGAAATCAAAATTGACTTATTGATTTAATGCGGACCTATTCTCTGATAATCAGAAAGTCACAACTTCTTACTTGATAATGTGTATGTATGAGGGAGATGTGGACAGCTAAGAATATAAACTGAATATAAATTTCATAATTTCAGCAATTTTTTAATAAAAAATTTGGTAAAATCAGTATTATTGTGAAATATTTTTACAATTTAAAATAACTGTTGTTTATCTGAATATATTTTAAAATATGATTTATTCTTGTGATGGAAAAGATGAATTTTCAGCATCATTGCTCCAGGCTTCAGTGTCACACGATCCTTCAGAAATCATTTTAATAAGCTTATTTGGTGCTCAAGAAACATTTCCTATAATTATCAATGTTGAAAACAGTCATGTCACTTAATATTTTTGCGGAAACCAGGATTTCAGGATTCTATTTACTAATTAGAACCAAGAGAAAGTTCATTATTGTGTTTGTGATTTATCTGGGAATATATATATATATATTTCCATTTCAGATATAACTTTTCTGCTGATGTAACAGAGAAAATAATATTAATGAATAATTAATAAGTGAACATATATACATCAGCATGCAAATTATTCAAATGCTGGTGAATAAATTCAAACCCTTTAATATTTCCTGCTAAATATTTTGTTTTACATGTAAATGCATCCCATTATGGATGTTCAGCGCATTGCAAATGCCGTTTCATGTCAACTTCAATGCAGATTGTGTGACAAACCTTACAAAGCCATCAAACAAATAAGAAGAAAGGCTTCGTAACGATACAGTGTAATGGTCTGACACGTTTGGTCATCTAGTTAATAGGAATTGTTGAAGAACATGGCAGCTAGATGTTCAGAAGATAAAACAAATTGAGTAGGATGACCTATCAAGTAAAGAAGACTCGATGCGTTTTATCATGACTTGGATACCGATAACCTTATCAACAACTTAGCAGTCCATGTCGGCTTAAAGATTTTCTGCTCGAAAAGAGACAGGCGGCGAGAATGAGAGAGAGACATTGGGAGAACCAGAGAGAGAGAGAGAGAGAGTTCTTTTATTTTGTTATTTTTTTGGTAACATTTCCAGGATGACAACATGTGAAATCCCAGCGATAAGAGAAGGCTACGTCTTTGGAGCCTGGCCGTCATGCTTAGATAAGACAATCTCTGAAGGAATGGCTGCTGATGGCTGATTCATCTGAACCTTGAGGATATGTGAAATTAAATAAGGTGGAAAACAAGGTCAGCGATGGGCTTCTCGACCTTGCCCGTGTCTCGTGAACTATGTAATCCACAATCTTCTTAATTCTTGTCTCTTGTGCAGTCAAGATGCTCCTCTTGCAGTCTGAACTCAAATGTGGCTGTTATTTTGTAGCGGTGGGATGTCATCTGTGCTTTTTGTGCTTCACATCAATGAACTTTTCTTGATTCTGAACAGTCTTCAAAGGGTCAAGGTTGGGCTAGTTTCAGTAAGTCTGCTGGTCATGTATTCCGACTAAAATATTTTTGCAAGCAACATATAAATCACTAAATTTGAATGGTTATTATAGATATTTTTGGAGGGTAAACAGTTTGTACCCCATCTAACCTCATCTAAGCTTTCAGTAAGACTAAAGCTTCGCAAGCTTCCACCTCACCGATCATATGACTGTGCCATTGAACATCTGCCAGGCAATGTAGCCAATCTGGAATGCAGCGGCCAATCAGAGACGTTTATATTAGACAGAATCCACTCACCACCAAAAACACGAGTTTTTGCTCAGGGTTATTATTATAACATACAGTGTATATATGATGCAAATTATAGATTGATTGTGCAGTGTAGAGAGAATCATTGAGTATAACAGAACTTTGTGAGATCGTGACAAACAATTAAAAGGAGCGACGGCAGTTGGCGCCAATAACCTTTTGGGCAGCGTGCTATTGTTGTGTGGGTGTTTTTAAAGTTACAATATTAAAAATAAAACAATATCATAACTGACTACTTGCACAACTACTTCCGCATTCTACTTATTATGGCTCGGGAGTTTCCGGTTAGTGTTCAGAGCACTTACATACAGACAGTTTCTCATGAGAACGCAGATTATTACTACATTTTAGGGCTGACATTTCTTTAAAAAACTATTAATCATATTCTCTGCGTTAACATGAATTATCTTCAACCTGCTGAAATGTTCCTATAAATATATTTCCCTTCCAAATGTGCATTCTGAATAATAAATATATTTCCCACTAACCTGCCACACCAGCGCTTGTCTTCTTATGAACAGTATTTTTCTTTTACTGATCATATTTCATACCAGTTGAATGTACAGTTTTAAATGAATTTGACTGATACGAAAATTAACCATGGTTTTACTATAGTAAAAGTGCCGTGTTTTTTCTGTTTTTACTATTTATATAACAACACTTTTACTACAAATAGCCTACAATAGTTAAACTATGGTCAGTGTAGTAAAAACTGAGTTCATTTGTGGTTATATGGTTTAACTTCAATTGCAATTTTTGGTTTTTATTTGTAGTAAAACCATGGCTAATTTGTATTATATGTGTGCATTGGTGCTCTTATTCCGAGCCCCTACTGCTTATTCCAGTGTTTAAGTCACAGCACACTGACTATATACATAACCGCAAATAACTGAGACGTAATATTTCGAAACGGAAGTGCGTCATGAGGCTCAGTGCAAGTAGTCCATTGTACTATTTATTTTTTTTTTTACTTTTTTTAATTTAATTATTAGATTAAGCTTTTTTTGTGGCATTTTTAGTTGGTAGATTTCATTAAATTTGTCATTTGAAAGGTCGATCCCAACACAAAAAAAGTGTGCGCACCCCTGGTCCAGAGGAACAGTCCTGGGTTAAGGCTAAGGATGTCCTTGACCCTATACTCATTGCAGAGTTCCACAGGGGGGTCTCTCTTACAAACATCACCACCTTAGGGCACCCTCGCCAGAGTACTAACCTCCCTATTCTGGACTACATTACCCATAACCCCATACCTGGAACTGCACCTGTTTCCCATTTTTGGCCTCGGCAGACATTTTTGAGTGTTTCTTCCTAATTATTTCCCTGATTGAGTTTTTACCCTTGAATTGTCTGTTACCGTTTATGATTCTTGATGCCTGCTTTTTGATCTTGCTTGTTCACCTGGACTTACTGTTTGACTATTGCCTGCTCCGAACCTGTGCCTGTTTTTGACCATGAGCCTTGTCTCTCGTATGCTGTATACAGCCGGAAATCGACCCCTGCCTATTTGTTTACTCTCTCTGCTATTAATGTCAAAGGGGTCATTGGATGCCCATTTTCCACAGTATGACATGATTCTTAATAATGAAAAGCCTATAACATACTTTGGTTAAAATTTCTCAATGGTAACAAATGTGACTTTACCTCACAATTAGAACTTTAAACCTGAGAATTGTGACTTTATAAACCACAATTTAAACTCTATACCTCATAATTATGTATTTATCCTGGACAACTGTGACTTTAGACCTCATAATTATGACTTTATACCTCACAAATCTTGCACTTCTCACTTTTTTTCTTTAAAACTTAAACAAAAAACACATATTTAAACCTTCAGAGGTCAGATACCGTTAAACATGATGATGAACCTGCAACCTCAGAGACACAAATCTCCTCTTCAACCTTTCAAAAAGACAGTGACCGCAAAGGCTTGCTTCGCCAACAAGCACCCAGCGGTCTGTCTGCAATGGTGTACAAAATGACCTCATTTGAAATCCCGTTGAGTGGCAGAGCAATCTAGAGATGTTCACGACCAGGTGAGGGTGACCGAGAAGAGGGACCCATGTCCCTCGGATAAAGAGAGAGGAGAGAGACGTCCATTCGCCGAGGGCAGCATCTGAAAGTGTCAGAGGCGTGAGAAGACAATTGCGTCTTTAAGGGTTTCAGACTAAACAGCTTATTTGTATTCCAGCCGTACTGCGCGCCTCCTCACGTGTGACTGAACGAGGAAGGGAGGCTGAGAGTGATGATAGTGAGGAGGGAGGTAAGGAGAGAAAGAGAGAGAGAGAGCTAGAGCGAGAGAGAGAGAGATGAGCCTAAATGTGATGCAGCAGAATGCTGTAACAGAACAGGCTTTGGTAGATGAGGGAACACGGGCAAGTGCACACTCACACACTGTCGCGCACATGAACACACACTAACACGTTTGCAGAAAAAACAAGAGAGGAGGAAAGCGACGAATGGCATCTTATGTCCTCAGCGCTTCGGTTTACGGACGTACGGTTGCGAAACCTGTAGTCAAGGTCTTCTCAGTGGCTCTTCAAGGAAAGACTTGCACCAAACAACATGTGGCATCTCTGATTCGTTCCACAGGTGAGGGAGGAGAATCGAGTGAGTCATTACGTTTAGAGAAGATGCGGCCCTGAACTTCTGCCCTCTTAAGGCTGAAAGAAAAGTTCAAATTACATCTGGGTTTGAATAAAAGGAAGCTGCTTTTGCCAAAAAAAAAAACGGATTTTGGAAGCTGCATTTTTTTTGTATCTGTGCACTGAAGTGAAACTACTTTTGTGATAATGTCCCGGGAAACTGCAAGGTCAATCAGGCAATTTTGTGTTATTTGCGAGCGCCGGAGCAGAATGAAATAACTTGAATCCAGCATGTCATTACACTGACTTCATCAGCGGTGAGTAACTTCCTGAAAGACTTTTATGGCATATTTAAATTATTGTGTGAAATTTTGGCTCATTTGTGAGCAACAAAAAACTTTAGCATCTGTTTTATTTTAATTAATTTTATTATTGTTTGCTTTTTTATTTTAGATGATTTGATTTTATTGTTGTTTCATTTGGTCATTCAAGTATTACATGAACGCATTAGACACTTTTATCCAAAGTGATTTACAAGACATGTTTCATCAGTATGTGTGCTCCTTTGATATCAGACCCATGACCTTGGTATTATTAGCACCATTCGCTTCCAGGAACAGAAACACTTTCAACAGCATTCGAAAACAGGCAATAATAAGAGTCGCCTCTTTGCAAGCTCACAAAAGTGTCTCTCAAACTCAGTCATCTAATACATCAAAGACATCATTTCTGTCACAGTATTGGTTAGACTATGAATGACATGTGTTTGTCTTATATTCGTTGACCTCAGAAAGCACTTTAGGCACATTATAAGAAATGGTGATGTACCGCACCAAGAAATCTAGAATATTAGAGAGATTTAAGTTTGTCCTCAAAGTTTCTTGTTTTTTTTTTTTTGACGGGAAAGGGCAGCGCTCTGCTCATTTAAATAGACAATTTATTGAAAAACAGCCATATGGTGCATATCTGCAATGCTTTCTGCTTGACCAACAGTGCATTTTATGCAGACCGTTTTATCTGAAATGATACCGCATTCAAGTAATACATTTTATAAATGCATTTCCTGGGAATCGAACCCATGGCCTTTGTTTGAGCTATAGGGCAAGTAACTTCTCAGTATGTGGCAGCTGATCTGAGATGGATATCTGCTGAACTTGTATGATGAGTCACTTCCTGTGGTGTTTGGGGCACAAATGTCCAGGTGGGAATAAAACTCTACAAACTCCGCTTTCGTTTGGTCTTTGGGTTTCATCAAGTTTGGAAACTTCTGCAGATTAGCCTCAGGCACTAATTCATATAATCTCAAAAATGCAGTTTTAACAGCTTCAAAAGCAAGACTGTGTTCAGACATCAGAGAGAAGTGAATCTCTTGAGCCCTACCTTCCAAAACACTCTGCAAAATCAATGTCCAATGTCAGTGTTCAGGCCAACCCAAAGTATCTACTGTCAATTTTGTTAAAAAAAAAAAAAAAAAAAAAAAAAAAGTATTTATATATTATATTATATTATATTTCAGACTTTTTATAATTAGACATACTAACTGAAAATATTGTAATATTTTATAATTGATTTGATTTAATGTCTTTTTCCCCTCAGACACAGATCTTGTGAACATTTAAACTCTTGTGAACTCTGTCTGAAATTTGTATTTATATTATTTTATCAAGATTTATAAAATAATGGAAAATAATTATTAAATTGTCTTTTTACAATATGCTTTTGTCTCTCTCTCTGATGCAGATCTAAAATCAAATTCGTGCACATTCAAATATGACACTATTATTGACGTCTCAGATAAGAGGTTTTTGGAAAAATATGAAGTGAAATGTGTGTCGAAGGCATTTTTGAGATGTTATGAAACTCTAGGCGAGACATCTGTGAGATTAATGGCATCTCAAAGGAAAAATCTTTGACAAAAGTTTCCATTTTCTCTGTATTTAATCGTACTGCTGTCAAAAGCAAGCAATTGAGATATGAATAAACGTTTTCATTTGTGATTTGTTCTTTGCCTGGAGTTCTAGTTTTCCACTCAAGGCCTCACAAATTCATTGTATTTGAAATAAAACTGGCAACAATCTTTAACGACAACAAACTAGGCATTTCTAGTCTTGTAGCATAACATTTCTCATTCTCAGATGGGGTTTAACAGTTTCACCCAAAGACAGAGCCGATCTCCTCTTGTCTCTCCGGTGGTCCTCAGAGGAGCACTGAGACAGTTGTCTTGATTATGTTGTTAGTAGAAGTGCTCATCCCGTCTTAATGCAATTAGGGATGTGACAGCCTTCTCAGTGAGTTATGATGTTCAGTGCGCTGCACAGCTCAGTGTATCACAAAACCCATGACACCACTGTGATTGACAGCGTAATAACTGACATTGTTATGAAAATGAATGTGGAGGTAAACTCCTGCTCCTCTGTGTCTATAGTAGATCACAGACAGGAGGTCGTCAGATGTAATACAGCTCATATTGTGATATTTTTAGCCTCTAGGTGTTGTAGAGTAGATATGCAAGTAGTGGGTTGGATGTATGTATAGAACAACATGCATTTTTTTCCCTTCTGGTATTATATATATATACTTTTGTTTTTATTTTTATTGATTTATTTATTAGTATTTTTAAAAGTAGTGTTTGAATAAAATAAAGTGCCTGCCAAGAAAAACAAAAACAAAACATGAATAGATACACCTCTAAAAAAATAAATGTGCTTAAAAGGTTCTTCACAGAGATGCCATAGAAGACCCATTTTTGGTTCCACACAGAACCATTCAGTCAAAGGTTCTTTAAAGAAGCATCTCTTTCTTACCTTTTTATACTATAAAGAACATTCTTTTGCCACAAAGAACCTTTTTTTGAAACAGAAAGGCTCTTCAGACGTTAAAGGTTCTTTATGGAACCATTTAGACAAAAAGGTTCTTCAATGACATTGTGAAGCACCTTTATTTTTAAGAGTGTGGTTTCATTGCACATAACTTATAAAGTCTATGATATGAAGATTATTTGTTTGGAAGTTTTTTAAAATCACAACAATCATCATGAAATGCCAACAATCAATTATTTGTTGGCATTTCACAGGTAAATAAATAAATAAATAAAAATATAGATGGCTCAAAAGCAATGGTTCACCCAAACATGACAATCTATTATTTATTCATTCACCCAAATCCATTTTAGACTTTTTTTGTCTTTTGTGTAAGAGAACAGGTAAAATTTAGAGCTTCAAAGAAATATAAAAATCATGCAAACAACAAAAACAATATTATAAATGATCAAAATGATTCATGCCATGTGAATCTTGACTGAATCTTAGAAAATCTTGACTGAATCAAACAAAACTGGTCTATTTTTATTTATTTTTTTTTTAATCTGGATGATTCAGTTGATTCGGTTAACAAAACTGGTCTTGTTTTGTAAACTGGATCAACTGATTCATTCAAAAAGATCTTTGACAGTTTTTTAACAAATCAGACAATGCTGCTTTCATGAACGTACTAAGAAAGGTAAAAATCCTAAATCTTAGTCTATTTTTCCACGCAAATATATAATTTGGCTTCAGACTAGTTGAAATATTTGGTATGACTCATATGAATTACATTTATGGTGTAGCGAATTAGCTCAAAAGGAAAGGGAATTATTTATAATTAATTATAACTGGTTATAATTAATAATAAATATTTAGATTAGATCTTAGAATTAACTGTAGCAGAATCGATATTACAATTACTTGATCTGTCCGTCCACCGAGCAGACAATATAATTATTTATCAATTCTAGGAAGGTTACGTTTCTGGCCAAGAAACAATGGCCTTCCTACTTATACAGTACTAGCAGTAGTTAGCATGTAGCAAGGAGCAATCTTTCAGTGACTTTGAAATGTGAGCGGAACACAGAGACAATCAATTGTGAATATAAGGGATTTAATAAACGAAACTATAACTAACATACACACAAACTAAGCAAAACATATATTTATAGAATGAAGGAAAGTAAGGAAAGAGAGAGAAGAGTAAAGAATGGCAGTATTTCACATCAATTTTACCACAACCTCAGTGAGAATCATCAGAGCCACAATTCACCTTAACGGGGTTCAAACTTAACACGCATCTAATCAGTTGTAAATGGTTACTTGCATTGGTTTGTTGCTGAATAAGAGTCTTGATGCTGTAGACGAGGTTCTTGATGATTTCTTGAGGAGGAAGTTGAAGAAGTCCAAAGTAAATCCACAACGTTACTTGAAGGTAAACACTGCCGGAAGGTTAAGGAGTTTTTGCGAGGGTCTTTGTCTCAAGGAGAAGAGTTTTGAGCCATGATTAGTCTGGGTTCTAACCTTTTAATGGTTCATGGCCGCACCCATTTTGTGGGTGGAGTGGCCAATCAGAGGCATGCATTTTGAGCGGGAAGCTCCCTTTGTCTCCGTTTTATGGCCCATCTCACACTTTATTGCTGGGTTGGAACGCTAGTGCAGCTTTTAATTCAAAACATAGTAAGAATTGTTTGATGCATTTCACGATCACATAGTGTACGTCATTGTGTGAGAAATAAAGAGGAGATCATTTTGATACCAAGAAAGTAACCTTCGGATGATATTAAAGAAGAGATACACTCATACACTGGAATATAGGCATTTAACGTCTAACTAATACAAGAAAAGGGTTTTAACTAAGTTAATATAACAGGGGAATATACATACAAAACATGCATATAGCAGATACATTTATAACTACTTAGTTATGGCCTAAAATAGAGAAAATGTCTTTAGGTGTGTGTGTGTGATGTGTATTGGGAATTGTGAGGACAGACAACTGGTCTGTCTCTGGCATGGGGGTCATCCAACCTTATGTGGAATGTGTTTGAAGATTGATAAAGATACCCCAGAGGCGACCTGTTTTAGCATCCTTTTGATAGTGACAAAGACCATCTGCAATTTAGCACCCATATAAATGTAAACGATGAGGCCAGGTTTAGTAATTTATATGCAAATGTCAAAGGCTAAAAGGTTTTCTAAAAACAAAGTGAAATCAACCATTACTGATCTAAAGCAGGCGTTACAATGGTGGTTGTTGTCATTCAATTTTATTATATATATGTTGCAGTCCTACTCACCCCGCGACAAGCGGGATTTGAACCGCGGTCTCCGGTGTGGGAGGTGGGCACTCTAACAAGGAGGCTAAAGGCCACAGCCTCTAGCATCAGTTACCCGCTGGCCTCTGCTGCATATAAACAGCTAGTATTCTTTAACAAACTTAATTAATTCATTAATTAAAAAAAAAAATAAAGTCTTGGAACAACATGCAAATGATTAAATAAGAATTTCCATTTTGGGGTGAGCTATCCCTTTAAGTACATTAAAACATCAGTCACACTGGCCTGTTTAATAAAACCCTCCGCCTGGATAGAAGATTTGTCCTTTCTAGGGCAAAGCGTGTACCTGAGACCATCTGTAGCTTGTGTGTTTATGTACAAGTGTGTGTGTGTCCATCTGTGAAATGCACACTTGTCTTATTAGTGTCTCAACGTAACCATATCCCTGTCAAACAGTGACAGCTCTATTTCCAAACCCACCATATTGGCTGATTGAGTCTGTCATTGGTGCATTTGGAGGATGGTGGAGTATATTCTTTTAGTTGCTCAAAAACATGTTATAGTTTCCCAGAGGACAATTTTGTTGCTTAAATGTTGCAGCTTATGAGACTTAATGGAGTTCTTAAAATAATTCACCCCAAATTAAAAACGTTCTCATCATTTATACATGCATATTGCTTTTGTCTGTATAGTGAAAGTCAATAGGACACTGAGGCAATTTTCAAAATACCTTCTTTTGTCATTTGCAAAAGAATGACAGTCATATAGGTATGAAACCACACAATTTTGGGTTTCAGTTTACATATTAACCTTTACTTTCTTTTATTTTGGTGGTTCTTCACAAAATTCCTTAGGAGAAGTAAAGATCCAAATGAAACAATCGCGGATACACAGTACACTTTTAAAATTAAAAGGTCCAAAAAGTGGTTCTCACAGTGATTCCATAGAAGAACTATTTTTTTTTTGTTCTTTAAAGAACTTATCCGTGAACAGTTCTTCAAAGAAGCATGTATTGGTTACGTCGGGAAGGAGGGAACGGAGATGCCACGTCGGATGACCAACGAAATTGGGATCTCGCCAGAGAGACCAATCCACTTTGAGTGTAACTAAACGAGCCAATGGACATTGGCATGCGGTAATCGCATCCAGCTGCCGCTGATCACAGCGTGAGTATAAGAGGCAGCAGGTGTACCGCATTAATTCATGCTTTCGCTGAGGAGCTGAGCCAGTGACCCGGCAGCTCAGTGGTGGTACAGTGACTGTGGCGACGGGACGTGACATCTCCGTTCCCTCCTTCAGGGAACGAGGGTTACATACGTAACCGAGATGTTCCCTTTCAGTTTGTCACTCCGAGTCACGTCGGATGACCAACGAAATTGGGATCCCTACCAAAGCCCCACAGGATCTGCCCCTTCCAGTGCCCTGTGTAGGCCTCCTGATCCTTCCCATAAGACAGACGATAGGACCGGTCTCTACACAGAGAAGGTCAACTACTGTTGTTCCTTGAGCAACCCAGACAGTAGGACTAGGATAACACTGGGAAGCGTGCCCTTCCGCTTGGAAGAGGCACACTGCGGAGTCACCTCCTCCCAGAGGGGTTAAGTGACATTTAGACATGTGAAGTAACCCCGTAAGGCCCTATTGCACATGGAAGTCTCTGAGATGGCTTAGGCTGTACCACTTAGAGATGGCAGAACATGGTCTGCCAAGAAAAACACGACTCTGATAAGTATACCATGGAATACACACATGGGATCCCAACAGGGTCACTCATATGGGCACCAACCTCACACCAGATTTCAAGAATTCATTGGCTGAAAGGCCTGGAGCCGGACGCTCCGCCACGTCCGGACGTCGGACTGCTGGAGGACTCGACAGGGTTTGCCTGGTTAAGGAACTCTCTGGAGAATTAGGCGTAAGAACGCCGCAAGCCGATTCTGAGCCAGGCCTCTCATTGCCACTACCTGTTTGAGGTGAGAACACAGGAGGAAACTGGTTCGACACATACGCTATAAAACCCAGCGAACGTGTTGGGAGTCACCCAACCCCGCATCTCTACAGATGTCTGCTAGCAAGGCACCACGAGCCAGCGCCCAGGACGATGCGACACCCCTAGTGGAGTGAGCACGCAACCTGAGCAGGCAGGGCACACCTTGTGCTTCGTAGGCCAAGGTGAAGGCATCCAATATCAATGGCTATTCAAATGCCTTTCAAATAAGTACAGTTTTTGACCATTAATCTTGTGTTTTGAATTTGTAAACAGAATTTAAATAGACAAAAATAAAAAAACAGGAATAATTTTTCTGTTTTTTATTTAGAAAAAAAGGATAAAAATCATGATTGAAATAACCCAACACTTCTTACTTCAAGATTCAACTATAATACATATATACAAGTATTTTTGGGACACTGGGTTGCACAGTTTTCATTCAGGAGGCTTTTTTGTTCATACATGCACACATTTACACATGCATTCACATGCATACACCCATACATTTACAGGCACGGACTCATTATAGCGATGCACACACCACATGTGAAAAAGTCTCACTCAGCCTGCTCCCAAAGTCTCATCAAAAATCATCCTAATCGACTCTTATGCTGTTTACTCCTCCTTCACCATGTTTTTGTTCATTTTGTTTATTATTTTATGCAATCCAAAACTCTGCACTCCCTATCTCTCCATTCAAATTCTCCCTTCCCGCTCTCCCATATATCAAACGTCATTTGTTGACGGAGCGCAAGAAATTACCGTAATAAGCCATATATTGCCGAAAAGCGCATGTTGTCTGCTGTCAGGAGCAATTTGAATTATTTTGATCTGAGGCGGCCCAAGGCAAGGCGTACTGCCAGCAGCTCAAGGCAATTTATATGCCAATGCAGTTGGGGACCGGTCCACACCCCTGACACTGTGTGCCCGTTGTACGTGTCTCCCCAGCCGGTGGCCAAGGCATCCATGAATACCACAGCATGCCTGGATACCTGCACCAGGGGCACTCTTGCCCGAAGGAACGAGGGATCTGTCCACAGGCTCAAGGTTTTGCGGCAGGCCGGTGTAATCTGAACCCGGTGAGTACCATGTCTCCACTCCCACCTCGAGACTCGGCCATGGAGCCAGTGCTGAAGCGGTCTCATATGGAGCAGACCGAGTGGAACTATCGCCGCAGCTGCAGCCATATGCCCCAGGAGCCTCTGAAAGAGTTTCAGTGGGACCGCCATCCTGCCTGATAAAGTCTTGGAGCAGTTCCTGGGTGAGACGTGCTGTCTGGTTGACCGAATCCAACTCCATGCCGAGAAAAGAGATCCTCTGCGTTGGCACGAGTTTGCTCTTTTCCCAGTTGACCCGAAGACCCAACTGGCTGAGGTGCCTGAGCACCAGGTCCCTGTGTGCGCACAATTGCTCTCGAGAGCAAGTATAAGCCAGTCGTCGATGTAGTTGAGGATGCACACACCCCATTCTCTCAGGGGAACAAGGGCTGCCTCTGCGACTTTGGTGAAGACGCAAGGCGAAAGGGACAGCCCGAAGGGCAGGACCTTGTACTGATATGCCCGACCCTCAAACGCGAATCACAGGAATGGCCTGTGTCACGGGAGAATTGAGACATGAAATTACGCATCCTTCAGGTCGATCGCTGCAAACCAATCTAGGGGACGAACACACCCAAAAATGCGTTTCTGCGTCAACATCTTGAATGGCATCTTGTGAAGTGCACGGTTCAAAACTCGCAGATCCAAGATTGTAACCCACCGCTTTTCTTGGGCACAATGAAGGGCTGTAAAACCCCGACCTCATATCGGCTGGAGGGACCGGCTCTATCGCATCCTTCGCCAGCAGGACTGCAATTTCCGCACGCAAGACAGGGGCATCGACGGCCTTGACTGAAGTGAACCGGATGCCCCTGAACTTGGGGGAACACCGGGCAAACTGAATCGCGTAGCCGAGTCTGATGGTCCGCAGGAGCCACCGAGACGGACTGGGGAGCGCTAGCCAGGCTCCGAGAGACCGTACCAGCGGGACCAATAGGGCCACCGACGTACCCGCGGTGGGGCAGCGAGTTGGAACACAGGGACCCGGCCCGGAGCCTGTGGCGGCCTGGCCTGTGACGGCGGGGGGCGGGGGCGGGGTCTGGGTGTGCAGTGTAACACTCACCTGATTCCTCCTCGTGAGGGAGGAAACACAGGAACCCGGCTTGAGGCTTGTGACAGCCCGGCGTGTGACGACTTGAAGTGGGGACTCGAGTGCTACCACCCTTACCTGGTTCCACGAATGGGCAGGAGGGGTGCTCTTGGGCACACACTCGCTGCCTGCTGGCGAGAGAGGAGGAGTGAAGTGATCCCGTGATGCACGGTTCACCGCTCTCCTCCTCTTGAGACCCAGAGAATGAGGAAACCGCTCTTTTATCGAATTTTATTGACGTTTTGGGTACCGCTGGCTGCTGGGCGGTACCCGGAACAAAAACAAAACGAAGCAAAAGATTCTCCACCCGGCCCCAGCTGGGGGGCTGTCGAGGGTGGTGAGGGGGGAGGAGCTACAAGATTTGTTTCGGGCAGTGAAAGGTGCCTTCCACGATCTTGTGAGCTCCTCATGCACTTCTGGGAAGAATGGCACTGGTGGGGGGGGCGCTGAGAACCCCCACCGAGAAAACACTCGTCCAGCCTCGAAGGATCGGGACGCGGTGGAGGATTCCACACAAGCCCGACATTCTCGGCGGCCCGGGAAAGCATAGCCGTCATCTCTGGGTCTGGCTCGGACAATGCTACCACACCCGAAGGGGGCAACGCAGCCGGGTTGTCATCCCTGGAGAGAGAGGGATCGCCCTCCAATGCAGCGATCGACATCTGGTCATCAGAGGGGGCACCGAAGGAAACTCGTGGTGCACTCTTTCCTGCAGAGGGCCCAGCAAGCTCCTTCGGCAGCTCCACCGGCAGCTCCACCGGCTGCGGAGTGCCTGAGGGGTGAGTAACTCCTCTTGCGGAAGCCCTCACTGTCCCCCTCAAATCACCTCTGACTCCACCAGATACAGCGCCACCCCGGGTGCCAGGACGAACGTTGGATCGCAGCAGAGGCAGAGGGACTCCACCATGTTTGACATAGCGGAGTCTATTATGCAACTCTGAGATGGTTATGTCCCCACAAGAAGAACATGAACCATTAGCGAAAGCTTCCTCAGTGTGCTGAATGCCCAGACACGTGAGGCAGAGATCGTGACCATCCTGAGGCGCCAGGAAACGACCACACCCAGAAACGCATGTGTGATCAGACATCTTTAAAAAGACACGATCACCCGTGTTACTCTTTTAGAAAAATTGCTCTTTCAGAGAAATGCTCTTTTAGTGCTGAAGCATGCAGGGGAGCTGGCCACTGGACACTCCTAGTGTGGCTGTCAGCAGAAGACGATCTTTCTCTCCCGCCCCCAACGTGACCACCGCTGCTGCGCCATAACGCCCGCACTCGCTCGCAGAACACTCTCTGTGGAAGTGGAGAGCAGTAGTTTCAACCACTACCGCTCGGCTCCGAAGTGAAAGGATGAATTAATGTGGTGCACCTACTGCCTCTTATATTCACACTGTGATCAGCGCCAGCTGGATGTGAATTACTGCATGACAATGTCCATTGGCTCGTTTAGTTACACTCGAAGTGGATTGGTCTCTCTGGCAAGATCCCAATTTCGTCGGTCATCCGACGTGACTCGGAGTGACCGACTGAAAGGGAACATAAGTGAAGAACATTTTAATCATCTGAAGAAACTTTTTTCACAATAAAGAACTTTTTGTGGTAAGATTCCATTGATATTAGAGGTTCTTCAAGGAACCATCGATGCCAATAAAGAACCTATAATTTTAGAAGTGTAAGAAGGTATAGAGTTATAGCATTAACATGGACATAACTTGGAGGAATTTGATGAGAGATAATCAAGTTCATATTAAAAAGACAAAGTATCTTTTGAGCAAATTCTGAAAGGATTGTTTAGTTTTTTTTCTAATACTAAACAATCTATAATCTTTAATTTAGTTTTAAGTCTCAATTTGTTGTCCATTTAATCTAAGACAAACTACTACAACATTAAAGGGACAGTTCACCCAAAAATGAAAATTTCCCCATGATTTACACTTATGGTTTATGCTTATGCTACATCTTCATCCTACGTCATCCGCTGGAACGGCACTCTCTTGTGAACGTGTACGTCAGTTAGCGAAAACTACGGTTTAATAAAGTTGTAAATATGGATATTTTTGTTAAAGAAATGCATCACTTTGCTTCAGAAGGCCTTTATTAACCCCCCAGAGCCATGTCGAGCACTTTTTATGATGAATGGATGCACTTTTGTGGGGTTCAAAATCTTGACCCCCATTCACTGCAATTATAAAACTTGGAAGAGCCAGGACATTTTTTAATATAACTCAGATTGTATTCATCTAAAAGAAGAAAGTCATTATACACCTAGGATGGCTTGAGAGCAGTGTTGGGTAAGTTACTTTCAAAAAGTAATTAATTACTATTACTAATTACATCATCAATATTGTATTTAAATTACTTTACTAATTACTCTGTCTGAAAAGTAACTTAGTTACTCAATAAGTAACTTAATTATTCAAATCGCTAATTAGGCTACATCTTAAAATTAAACTCTTTATTCTTTCAATTTGAGTCAAACATTGAATAATTTAGCCTTTTAGCTTTTTGCTTAAACATTTTTATAAAAAGAATATTCTGTGATTATGTAATCCGTGTGAAACTAAAGCTAGGCACACTCTCTCCTGTATCTGAGCTCATTATATGTAGTCACCTGTGCGCAAACACCCTCATCTAGATACAAAAAATAGATATTAAAAAAAATAATAAAAAAAATCAAGATTTGTCTAATTTTCATCATTTTTGAAAGAAGTCCTGCTATGAGGAATTTACCTCAGAAGAACAACGCGATCTGACACAGGAAAAACCCAACTAGTAAAATCGGTACAGGTTTATGTAAAAATAACATGTTAACTAATGTAGGTAAGGTAAGAATAAATTACATAATTGATATTCTCTGCTGAATAAAGCTGTGTCAGATCGCACTGTTCTTCTGAGGTAAATTCCTCATAGCAGGACTTCTTTCAAAAATGATGAAAATTAGACAAATCCTGATTTTTTTATTATTATTTTTTTTATATCTATTTTTTGTATCTAGATGAGGGTGTTTGCGCACAGGTGACTACATATAATGAGCTCAGATACAGGAGAGAGTGTGCCTCGCTTTAGTTTCACACGGATTACATAATCAGAGAATATTCGTTTTTGATTTGAATTTGTTCAATTTAAAAGTAGACACTTCAAGCTTCATATACAGGAAAGACTGTACCTCGCTTTAGTTTCATACGGATTACATAATCAGAGAATATTCATATAATATTCATTTTCGATTTGAATTTGTTCATTTAAAAGTAGACACTTTAAGCTTTCAGATACGGGAAAGACTGTAACTCGCTTTAGTTTCACACAGATTACATAATCAGAGAATATTCGTTTTCAATTTGAATTCGTTCATTTAAAAGCGTTCTATAAACATATTTCTCATGTCTCTGTGTCAAATATTCACTGAGTTTGTGATGCATAGAAAGTTGCTCACAGAGACCTAGACAGCAGAAAGTGCACCCTGTTTGTTTTGTTAATTTTGCAAAAGCACAATGTTTTGTTGTTATTGTCAGTGTACACAAATAAAAGTAGGCCCTTTTTAGATTCGATTGATTTTAGTCTTATCTGTATCTGAGTATTTATGGTTTCTCTGCGAATCAGGAAAAACTGAAAGTGAACGCACTGGCGTGCAGAGGGTTAAAGATGCTGCATTCAATTTTATCTTTAGACGGTAAATTTAGATTTCAAATTCAATACTGATTTTAGAACTGCTGAAATTATTTACTGTATGTAACGCAAGTACTTTATAAGTAACTGTAATTAAATTACCTAAAAATGAGCAGTAATCTCTTTCTTTACTTTTTCAGTGGATAAGTAATTTAATTACAGTAATTACAGTTACTTAGTAATGCGTTACACCCAACACTGCTTGAGAGTGAGTAAATCATGGGGTAATTTTCATTTTTGGGTGAGCTACCCCTTTTAAAGAGATCTCATTTGTGATTTTTCCTACAAGTTCCTTACTTTCAATTGTATGTTAATAAGAAATGTTGCATATCTTTGTACAGCCAAGAAGTTGAGAGAAGTGGAAAAACATTGAGTGAGTAATAACTCAGAAAATGATTTATATGTCGTTCCCTAAAAGTTGACATTAATCTAAAACCAACCATTATTCAATACACACTGTAAATGAAAATGAATTATTAGCAATGTGTATTGGCTTTTCCTTGCATACAGCTTTCAAACAAATCAGTTAAAACTAGAAATAAACAACTACGGCTCATAATTAAAGCAAATCCACACGCCCGGCTGGAAGGGGTGAAAATAATTGTTTTTTCATGCAGTTGCAGATGCCCAGGGGGGTCAGATTAAAAATGCCTTCAGGCTGCTTCATAGACTACCCTCCCTGATGCCTTTGAGATCTGCCTTTTAAAGTAATGACATCAAAACATGCTCTTTTGCTGGGAGTATCTCTCTTCCTCAAAGACCTGAGACACTGGGAGCCTAGCATCTCTTAATTGGAACTGATTAAAATTTGCAATGTTGTTCACTCCATCCTGCACTGTTTGCATTTCTTTCCCGGCCTTCTCCGACCCTTATTGCCCTTTGATGAGCGAACAATTTTTTTTTTTTTACATTCCTTACATTTTTAACACTACTGTTTACTGTATGTGGCATGCTCAATTTTTTTTCTCAGGTCAAACGGCAATGTCTTTGAACTTGTGTTTGTTTTTACTTTTAACTAAATGAAAAAATTAGACTGTAAAAAATATACACCATCACTGTTTTAAAATAATCTATTGATATTTTGTATTAAAATACTCCCTTAATAACAATTTTAGTGTTGTTTTAGTGTCACTGAGATACTAGTTTTTGTTAATATTTAGAATTCAATTTTATTTTTATATTTTCTGCTTTCAAGTTAATTAATTTCAAGTTAAAGTTTTAATAATTGTGCTGTCTTTTGACTTTTTAAATTAGTCTGTATGTTTTATATATATTTAAAAAAAAACCATTTTTTTTAATTACTTTTTTAAATTCCATTCCAAATTAAATTAATCAAGTTAACCAAATTAAAATGAGAAATGTTGCTTTGGAAACTAGCTGAAATAGAATAGTTTTTATTCTATTTAATTTTTTTTATTTATTTATTTTGGTTAACATTTATTTTAACATTTAGTTTTGGTTAACATTTATTTTATTTCAAGTAACAAAAAAAATTAATTATTAATTAAACATTTTTATAAATTTTTGTAGTTTTTGTTTTACTATCTATCTATCTATACATCCATCCATTAGTTTTAGTTATTTCAGTACATCAAGTTAAACTAAATTAAAATGAGACATGTTGCCTGGAAAGTAGCTGAAGCAAAATAGGTTTAAAATAAAATATTTGCAAGAAATACTTTTAAAATCTTTTACATTTTATTTTATTTCAGTACACATTTTTTTTCACAGTTTTTTTTCTCTCGAATCATCCTTAATATTTGCAAAGAAGTATATGCATTTCTCAAAACAATTCATACAAACAGCACCCCACAATGGATTTCCTGCAAAAGCCTGTTACTTACTCAAAATCTTTAGTTCATCTCTCAAAAGTAAGTATTTATGTCAATGAACATATCAGTGCAATCAGAATGAAAAGTCCTTGTGTCATTGTTCACAAATAAGATGCTTAGCGTGCTTAAAATGCTGTCATGTTGTCAATATAACAGTGCACTCTCTTAGTATTACCTGCTGTAAACTATGGCATCAGTTTGGACGACAGTTTATGTATTGAAATGCAGAAGGCTGTGCTTCTTATGTTTGCCATATATCCTTTCAAAAGTACAAATTTACACATTACTGTATGACCCTGATCATTTTCTGGATGTTCATCCACAGAATTTGTAACTCTTGTGTATCCTCTGTCTATATATGCTTTCCAATTGAAGATTCATGAGATGCACCTTTGAGCTATTTCAGAGAACTGGTTTATAATTGGTTGATCTATATTCTCCTCATTAGTGAAAGTCAAGATTCACTTGCACAATTCATGGCAAATTTACAAAAAGTCTAATAGAAATGCGTAGAAAATATGCTTGACAGTTTATGACAACTAGATCAACCATTTTGCGTTTAATGACTTACACGATGAACTAAAAACTAGATGTTTTGAGGGGTAAGACTACAGCACAGGGAACTGTATAATACATTTTGAGCAACATGATATTAGCAACTGAAAATGTAGGAAACCGCAGACAAATGTACATAATCATTTGCATGAATTGCAATCGCAATTTGTTCAAAAGAATGAGAAACGGTTTTTATATTGTGCACAAGTGATTAGATGATGTGGAGGTTGAACAAGTTGTTTTGAAAATTTCATTTCTGATCTGAGAAATGCACCACAGTGACCTTTTCTGAAGCATGAATTTATTTATTTATTTTTAACACAACTGTCTAGTGTTCACTGCATTTGTCAAGCTCAACTCTGTTATCAAAATTACTGTAAGACAAATTGAACTTACAAGTAATTTACTTTAATTTGCGTGAAATGTCAGTTTATCGAAATCTATAAGCCAACTTAATTTAGGCTGAATTTGCATTATTAACGTTTTATTAAAGATTATTGTTTTTGTCCAATTTCTGGTCAGTGTGTTTTCATGTTTAATGAGATTTTCAGGCTGTAATTGGAAGCATCTTGGCACCAGCCATGTTGAGTGTCACCGTAATGTGAAGGTTGTAAATGTATTGTGCTAACAGATTTCCTACAATTACATAACGTGATAAACAGAGAGCTTCCTCAGCACTACCGTATGGGCTAATGGAACCTCCCGGTTCCTCGTATCAGATCACAGAACTTGCGGTAAAGTGCTGATTGTACATTTGTGGGGCTGTAGGGAGATTTACATGCTGGTGCTCTGAAGCCTGTCGCTGTCATACCCATTAACATCACATCTCTCTGCCCAGGCCTTGTGTATTAGCCAGAGGAACGATTTTAACATAGTTTGTTTCCCTATAGTAATAGTTCAGATTATCATGCATGGTTATGCCTTAGATATCACTGCTGTAAACAGCACATTTTCCATCTGGGGGCAGTTGGTGTTTTGATTAGAAATGAAATAGATTCCTTTAGGGCAAGTGTTGACCAAGACTTCAGGAGCATAAGTCATCATAGATTTATGAGGAAAAATGATCAGAAAATACATCAGTGTTGGAGCTGTGCTCTATGCAATGAATTAAAAATGAATTTGGGCTTAAAAGTCCAGATGAAATAAAAAAGTGACCCCTTTACTTCCATAATGTACTTTTTTTTTATCTTATTGTGAATTATTCATTGGTGCATGTTAATACAGAAATGAGAAACAAACAAACAAACAAACAAAAAAACATCTTGAATCGTACAGTTAAGCATTGATTTAGCTATAGCTTACATGCAGTTTGAGTCTATTCTGATATGTAACGTCTAGTTTTCATCATCAAATGAATTCTGATGGAATTGATGGTTAAAATCATTTTTCACCTTTTTTTCTCATTGATAATCCAGTTTCACTCATAAAAATGTCACATTCTTGAAGGGGAAAAAGAATGGCAGCTTATTCTGAAATAAAATAAAATAAAATTTCACAATTATGATTTTTTCCCCCCTCAGGCTGCATGTTTAAGGACATTTTATGTCACTATTAAGATTTTTTTCCCCCTCAAGATACATGTTTAAGCCATAGCTATGTATTCTGAGTTTATATCTCTTCTGAAAACATCTCAGAATTTTGAGAAAAAAAGTCAGAAACGTGAGACATGAATGTGAGATGACTGCCAAAAAAAAAAGAACAATGTTGACTTTAATCAAGTTGTGTTTATGTATTTATAATCAATTATTTTAATAAATATACATATACACGTCTGTAAATACCCTGTTCCTTTATATTATAGAGATAAATGGAAATTAATGGCAAATTTCTTTGATTCAATATGTTTCTCAGACTGATCAAAAGAGCAGTAATTGTTGTACAGTATCTTAGAGAGAAAGGCAAAAATGTTTGATTTTGCGTTTGTCACTTTTCATTTGCTCTCTGTGCTAAAATGCATTTAAGAATATTGAACAAGTGTGGCTTGATATCATCAGACTGACAAATTATTATGAAAACAAAAAGACAACTCTAGAGTCTCATATTTCATTTATATCCCTCTTTCTTTCTCTGATTTAATACTATTTTATGTTATTGGTAAAACATTACTTTGAAAAATGTACTTGACAGAAGGAGTTTGATGATGACCTTTAGTACCAAGTTGAATGTAATAATGAGGTTCTTACAGAGACGTGCAAACAGCGTCATAAGAATGTTTTTTTGCAATATTATGTTAAAAATATAGTCCTTGTGGGAACAAGCATTATCACAATCTTTTTACAGCTTAAAAAAAAAAAAAAAAAAAAAAAAAAACTTTTTACAAAGTAAACCCACTCTGCTTTCCATAATGTCAATAAAAGTAGGAAAAGGTCCAACAAATTAAGCTATAAAAGGCATATCCTAAAGGTTTTCTCTCTCTATCCTGGAATCAGAGCAGTGTTGCATTACCTCAGTTGAGAGTCAATACATTAGGATGCTGTAATTTGTTTAAGAATCTAACAAACCGACTAACATGCTGCTGTAACACAATCTTAACAAACCCGGTATCCGGTACATCTGTTAATCAGAAGTTTGTTTAATGCCGTGAAGCGTAACGCAGCATGAAGAGTTGGAACAGATTGAAACAGAGAAGGAGAAACTCTCAGCGCTGATGTATCTGGCAGACAGGGCCGTGATTATTAAGGAACACCTGTTCAGCAAGCCAGGGCAGGTCTTGCAGACTGAACGCGGGCTAATGAAGGTCTCCTCTGGTTAATTGTGTAAACTATAAATAGAGGAAGAAGATGGTGCCGAACACGGGCGTGATCCCCCAGTGTCAGGCCTGGGACTGTTGAGGTCAGATCTCCCCCTCGGATCGGGATCACGTCTGTGACCCTTGCATGTGTGTGTGTGTGTGTGTGTGTGTGTGTGTGTGTGTGTGTGTGTGTGTGTGTGTGTGTGTGTGTACGGAGCAGCATTAAATTGCTGGTCTTTAATTATTCGAGGGGCCGTTAGAATAAACGGTCTTTTGCGAGGTATGACCAAGACTGTGATAAATGCCCATAGCTAATAACCAAAAGCAATGTTGGAAACAATTTCTGTTCTGTTCTTTTTGGAATTTCTATCTAAATTCTGAATGAGGTTTATTTTATTTTACATTGATAATAAACATTAATTTTTATAATATTAAGGTTATATTATTTTAGGTTGCTAAGTTGTTTAGCAACAACTTTTTCCAACTATATCACTATTTATATTGATGATGATGATGATAATATGATTACACTTATTGAATTTATTGAATATTAGGGTTTGCAGACTTCTTGTTCCTAATGGAATTTCAACATACATTTTGATTAGAGTTTGAATGTGAAATATATTACATAAAAACAAGTCATATTTTATATAATATTATTTTATAATTATATTTAAAATAGAATTATATTTACTAATTTTATGATTAATATTTTATATAATGTTGCATTTTTAGCTACCATTTCTCTGCACAGTAAAAATGGTTTATTGAAAGATAATTGAAGTACATTTTACAAAAAAACAAAAAAAAACAAAACAAAACACAATTTCATTTTTTTTCTACTTCAAAATTTCTCATTTAATTCAATGGGTTTCTTTGTAATTATTTGTGAAATGTACTAGTGAAAATTGTTTCTACACCAATTTCTTTTATTTTTTCTTCAGTGACTTTCATTCATTCAGCCATTCATTCATTTTAAATGTAACTTTAGCATTAGCATTTTTAAAAAAAGTCATATTTCCAACTTTTTATAAAACCAATAATCCACTTGAGGCTGTGCATTAGAGCTATTTTATGCACTTGGTTAAAGTCATAAACCTTTTACACATAAAATCGCTGTGCAAAGCAACGCCTTATTGTATTTATTTATTTATGTTTTTTTTTTTGGCTTAAATGACTAAATGTATTTATAACAAGAACCCACTGTAAATGTATAAGTAACCTTTAAAAACCAAGGTATATAAAATAGTTTGCTCTTGTATGCTGGATCACAAAACAAACAAATAAATCAGTGAAAAAAGTAAATGAGAAACAAATGCAACCGTAAATGAATAAATATTTGAACTGTCTCTGCAGTCTCCAGGAGACCTTTCAGGCAATAATTGAATAGTCAGTGGAAAAACGGTGCTTTCCACCTTGAAAAGAAATCACACCACAGCCGTCAAAGATTGAAAATTTTCCCTCTCCAAAATGACACTGCCTATCTTTATGATGAGGCCTTACTTTCTCATGAAAAAAAAAAAAAAAAAAAAAAAAAAATTATATATATATATAAACTTCAGATGGCATATATAGTCCTTTTTTCATGTTCGCTCGCTTTTTATCTGCACGGGCACAGAGGCTTTGGCCTTTGCAGACCGCGGTGGGTTTGTGAGTTTGCGGTTAAAACACTCTAAAGTGGCAGAGGTTTCAATCGATAGGACTCACTCCAGACCTCATGCAATCAGTGACCTGGACAAAATACTGCTGACCCCTGAGATTCCAAAACAAAAACAGGAGAAAAACAATAACAGGTGCGAGAGAAAGCAAGCAACTGAGGACACTATTCTTGGAAGCGCAATTATACGGAGGTCCTGTTATCTGCGTCCGGTAAAGGTTGTCTTATGGGTTGATTTGTTAAAATTCATAATTACCTTGTCTGCAACGAAACAATTAAGAATTCACAATGCGTCAATTATATGAAACAAGTAAAGTTGACAAACAGGAGATTATGTGTCAAGATTTTGAGTCCGCGAGCAATTGCCCTATGTCACGTCCAATTATATCTGTTATTGTTTACCGAGTCAGTGCCAATTACGGCTCGGGATAACTCTATCTGTGCTTAGCCAAGTCTTTTTCCATATCCTGATATTCTTTTAGACGCAGCGGGCTTGATTCATTATTTGTTTATTTCTTGAAAGTGAATAAATAAGCAAACTGTTGGTTGTTATTGCGAGTACAAAAACGCAGCAAAGTGAAATGCATTGACGTTACATGGGAGGCTGTTAAAGGCGGGAGATACGAGAAAACGCTCTTGCCCCCCTTCAGAGGGAATTATTTATGTCAGGCTACATGAGCGAATGCTCCCTGCCAAGTGAGCCCCAAAACTTCCCTTTTTCATCTTAAAATTCAGACCAGCAGCTCTTGACAAACCAAGTATTCCTCTGTTGTTATTTTGATTTCCGGAGAGCTTTTATGAAAGCATAAACAGTGTATCCTTTAAAACTACCGAACCATAAACGTTTTATGGTGCCTTGACAAGTCGTTTTAAACTCTTGCTCACTGATGCCTGGTTAATTAGAGAGAAAAAAAAGTGAAGCTGCTTTAAGATACTTGTAAGTTCATCGGTTCTTAGTAATGTAAATGCGTTAAACTTACAATCTAATGTGATTAACAGTCATGTTTTTTTTCAGTTGGCCTATCACTCAAGTATTTCGTTTTTTCATATATGTGTACATTTATGGAAACTAGTGTCTTTATATTGGTATTTATAATGAAAAACAGTGTTTACTACCTGGATGGGAGGCTGTTCACAGATTATCTTGGGTTCAATACAAGTTAACCTCAGTCAACCAAATTTGTGGCATAATGTTGATTAGCAAAAAAAAAGTTATTTTTGACTAGTATCTTTGATTTTCTTTATTAAAAGCTAAAAATAAGGTTATAGTGAAGGATTTATAATGGAAGTGAATGGGGCCATTTTTTGGAGTATTTAAAAACAGAAAAAATAAGTTTATAAATTTATAAAGCGCGATTGATTTAAGTCTAAGTCTAATCTTTTAAAATTTTTACAGTTCAATTAGAATTCGTGGAGTTAAGTGGCGACAAAGTTGGATAAAATTGGATATAACTTTACAGAGAAAATTATTGGGACTAGATTTTTTGATATTGAATTGAAGATATTTATGTATTTATGTAGATTTTTTTTAGCTATTATGTCTTACATTATAAGTGCATGATAAAAATATGTGAATACAAGTTAATATTCCCTTTAGAGATGGAAAAATACTTATTTATCTGCTCATTGTTTATAACTATCTTTATTTGTGTGCGTTTTTATGATTTGGTGGTGGGTACTAATAACTAGAATTTTTATAACTATAATTTCCTATTTATTCTAAATGAATAAAAAGTCAGAAATCCTGGAGGGAAATTAAGTTCTTATAAAATAAATGTTTATTATTTAATACAATTTGATATGAATTGATTAGATAGACAAAGTATAAAATAAAATAAGTTAAATGTATATTGTTTACTATTGAAACATTTTTAATGTTTTTTTCAACATATTTTAAGTGTAAAATGTCACTTCCATTGTAAGTACCTCACTGTAACCCTGCTTTTATCAAAAATAATGAATGGATTTTTTGTGGTAATCAACATTCCGCGTATTGAGCTTGACTTGTACTTACTAAAAGTCTCGTTGTGACCCTGTCCCCAACATTTCCCAATGGCCTTTATCAGTGGTCATCTTCTTTGGCTCCATCAGTCTGTTCTCTTCCCTGTTGAACCATGAATCCAAGCAGCAAGGCTTTCTCTGAAACTACGTTGTAGAAAAGTATGACATGCTGTTGCAAACCCCAAAATCATGTTCACATAACTGTTTGTAAACTTACAACACCTTAGAGATTGTTAGCAAGGTCAGCGACAAATCTGCCATTAGATTAGCAGCAAAAACCAGACCAAGCGTGGCAAGAAATTTTAGACATCATACTGAACGAACCGTAAAAATGGATACCTTAAGTGATATTTCGTACAAGGCCGTGAAATACTCTCTCTTGGGCAATTGGGAACAAGCAACCTTGTGTTTACTTCCTGAAGCATAAGACATTTGTGTTTACTAGCACTAGCGGTGAGAAATATCATAGCTAGACAACTTGATTCATCATTTTCTTCATGTGTAAGGAGCTCTGGCTAAATAGTGTAGCAGAAAACAAGGTATTGAGGTATGATAAACATGAATTTTCTTAGTTTTTACACCAAAACTTGTTTAGCAATTATGTGTGGTGGCAGTTAAATGTGATACCTTGAGTTGTCCCATTTTCTTCGAACCCCACAAGAGCCACTGAGGAGCTACGTTGACTTTTTTTGGAAGTCTGAAGATGTTGGAGCTTCCAGAGGACACATTTGAAAGGGATATTGCGATACTGTCCAGAGAATGAGCAAGATGGACATCACAAATGCTGAAGAGTTGGTCAAAGCTTTTAATCCAGTGTCTGAACAGACGAATCCCACATTGGCTGTCACCGCTTCATTTCCTGTCCGGTTCCTTCATGACATCCTGGTGACTCATCAGCACTGAAAGCCATCAAAAGGACCATCAATCAGGATTTACGGAAGCAGTATGACATTGGCTTGGAAATGAACAGTCTGTACACAGCTGCTGGGTTCGAAAACTTCTTGTTTCTATTGGAAATACAGTAGATGGATTCTGTAAGCGCACTCATATTTTCAGTATAAGTGATTATTAGAAGGTCAATATAAATAAAAAAAAGTCAATAATAGTAATAATAATAATAATTATAATATATCCAAAAGAAATGTAAGTCATTCTTACTGGAATTTTAAACTAAATTCAGATTGGAATTATTGGAATTAAAATGCATATTTTATATTAATAATATAAGTTATTTTTTATAATATTATTTTATAATTATATTTATTTTACTTAATTTTATAATTTACATCTTATATTAGGTTGCCACGTTGTTTATTTTTCCAACTGAATCACTTGATGGAATGTTCTTTTTAATATTATTAAGTTTAATGCTTTTGGGTTTGAGTTCCCACAGACTTGGACTCAATTTGTGGCGGCTTATATGCAAATTCATTCTCTGCCAGCGGGAGGCGCTTTTAGAGCGCGGAGATAGCGGTTTCCGCGGTAACGCTGTACACAAAGCAGAGCTCCGCTCACAAACGCTGCTTTATCAGACATTACATGCACAATGAAATGAAAATGACATCCCACATTTTCTGAAACCAGTCAGTTTCCTTCATAAATACAGTGATATAAAAACACCCTCACTGTTTCGATTTTGAAAAGCTGGTTAAGGCCACACACCCACCCTCCACCTTGCACCGCCTCTCTCCTCCTCATTTGCATTTAAAGCTACAGATACAGAATGGCACATCCTAAGGAAAGTCCATTGTGGGACTGGCTCGTAGTGGCTGAAATTCTGCACTAAGGCTGAATTTCAGGAAAGAGACTTCAGATACAGTACTAGGGAGCACTTAGGCCTATATAAAATCATCCAAAAAGCAGCATGTCATGGAACCTTTAAAGGATTTATAATGCATATATTATGTTATATTATATTATATTGAATATACACACACATACAATTTAAAAATGTTTAAATGCATTCTTTGCACATTAGGGTTTAAAAACGTCCCAGGTTACGTATGTAACCATGGTTTCCAGAGGGAACAACATGTTGCGTTAGAAAAAGCTATGGGAATTTCTGATGCAGCTCGAGTTCCTGAAGGGGATAGTTTCTACTGGAAATACAAGTGATGAATTCTGTAAGTGCACTCATACTTTCATTACAAGTGATTATTAAAAGTGAAATTAAACTAAAACATATTATATTAAAAGAACCATTCAAATAACTACGATACCAAGTTGTTGACAATTTATTCCTTTATAGTTATTAAAAAACACCTCTGTTTTGATTACCTCTGAAATTAATTTGACACTAATTAAAAGTTGTTTTCATCCATCACAGGCTGTTCAGGGAGGTACTGAAATGTAAAAACAATATTAGGATTTATTATTAAATGTATTTATCTTCACTCCCAAAAAGTTTTCAGTGAAATGTATCTGAGATGCTTGTCAACTAAGCATATTTTAAGAGTTCCTGTTTGTCTCATGTCTTTTACCGCAGTCTCCTGAGAGAAAAGTGAATGAATAATTGCAACATGACAGTACTCAATTGGAATACTTGATGTATCACTAAACGTAATTAATATCGTATCGCCAGGTACCTGCCACTTCTCACTCCTACTGAGCTGTGGAGATTATTGAAGGGCAAATGCGCATGTGTATGTGTGCACTCACAAGATGAAGTTAAAGGCTTGACTAATAATGCTCTAATCTGTACCCATTTCCACACCGAATTTGCAGAGCAGGGTGTCCTTAGGGGAGTTCGAGCTCTCTGAGCCAGAAATGGCATCCCACTGTGCTGAATGAAAGGTAGAACTAATAAGAAAAGGACACGCAGTGCTTCTCGCAGTCTTTGGTTATCTAACAGCGTCTCTCTTGAATAAACCACACCTCCTTGACCTTCCTTCGAATGAAATAAGCACACAAAATAAGTGCTGTTTCATGAGACAACTTCAGAATGAAACTGTCAAATTAGTGTCAAATCCATTTATTATTGACTAACTTACATGTTAAAAAAGAGCATTTTTAGTTAATATGCAGTTACCTTGTCTTTCTCGGTGCCAAAAAGTTGTCCATATGAAGGCAAAGCAGAATTAAAGGGTTAGTTCCCCCAAAAATGAAAATTAGCCTGTGTTTTACTCACCCTCGAGGCATCCTAGGTGTATATGACTTTCTTCTCTCAGACAAATCCAATCAGAGTTATATTAAAAAAATTTCCTGGCTATTCCAAGCGCTATCATTGCAGTGGATGGGTGTTTCTATTCAACAGTCCAAAAATCGTCAAATAAAGCGCGCATCCATAATAAAATGTGCCTCACACGACGCCGGAACAGGAATAAAGGCCTCCTGTATTGAATCCATGCATTTTTGTAAGAAAAATATCCATATTTCAAACGTAATAAACACATCTCTCTCACTTCATCTAACTGTGGTACACGGAAGTCGTTCCAGCGGATGATGCAGGACGTCGACGTTGTGTGATTAGTGACGAACGCAGAGAGAGAACAAAACAAAACGCTGGTCACGAATTAGAAGTACAAACCGAGGATTTGTAAAGAAAAACGTCAGAGGATTTCGATATAAGCCAAGAGGAGGCTAAAGTAAGAAAACTTTGCTCCCTTTGCTCCTGTGAACAAACTCGCGAGACTAGCATATCTAAGAGGCACGCGTGTGACGCATACATCTTACGTTATCATCCGGAATGGCACCCGTTTACGACAATCACTTTTGATTTGTTTCTTAATGAATCGGTGTTTCTGAATGCATTGGATGAGTGAATGATTCAATAACTCTCTATTAAAGAAGCATTGCTTCCGAAATCGCATACTCTCTGAGTATGTACTTCTAGTACTATTCTAGTTGACAAGTAATTATTTATTAATATTCTGTGAATTCCGATACACTACTCTTTTCACACAGTTTTTTTTTTTTTTGCCTACTGTATGCAAAGCCTCACTGTCCAGTTTTGCTTGTGGTTACAACAAAGAGATAAAGCCATGAAAACTGTACAGTGTATTGGCAGAAAAGCCTTTGACACAGCAAAAATGATGGTGCCTCCATGTTAAGTTGCTATGGGAGAAGAAATCAGTACTCTTGACAGGATCTCTTTTTCTCCTCACGAGTGCCTAACAAGGCCTCAGCCGTTATTCCCAGCAGGAAGACGTCACATAAAGAGCAGTGGGGATCAATAGAGCTGAGTGTTTAATATTCTCCACATAAATTATAGCAGTGCCGAGGGACTGCGGATGCTCTTGTCTGAGTGCGGAGTGAGAGAAGGGACGATGAAATCAATTAGAATTCAAGAATGCCCTCGTCCGAGCCACTTTTTTGTAGAATCAGTGATAAGATTTAAAGTCGAGTTGTATCCTGCTGGATGGGAAAGTGTGAAGCAAATGACTGATAACAGGAAGGAGTTATTTTATACCTTGAAACTTTGTTGTAGTAAAGCAGAGTGTGATTTAAAAGGGTTATTGAGTCCCATGATTAAAGCATAAACACCCCATTTAAAGTTTGTAGAATGCCATAGCCGTGCAACAATTCTGTTTGTGCTGCAAAGCATCATGGGCATGTTTTGCCACCGTCTTGCATAAGTTTAGTGTATTAAATAGAGTGCTTCTGTGAAAAGTTTTGTGGGTAATAAAGTCAAATGGTTCTAAAAATTCTAATATTAAAATATATAAAGTAATAAAATCAACTTAAAAGAGTATCATTTTATATTTATTTACATTTCATCACATTACTGGCCTTTTCATTTTATGTTTTCAAGACTATTTAAGGGTTGTTTTTGCATTTTGAATAATCGATTGCCAAACAGTCAGGAACACATTTTTCACAATTTATTCATATTATAATTTGTTTATTCAAAAATCATGGCTTTGGGAATAACAGTGAAAATGCCCCATAGCTTCTGCCCTGTAACCACAAAAGTTGATTACAAATCTGACACTTGCAGATGTGAGAGGCAAACCTCCACAGACCGTGTCTGAAAATGACCTCTATAAATCCCATCATTATATTTTCAGATAAAATATAAGCTCCACCCGAATACTATTTAATTCACACTGAGGCACCAGTTTTATTTTGACACACCAAGAATGTGTAATGTCGATAAAAGCTGTCTTCTTTTGCAAGTATGGCATGATATCTAATTGGCTCCAAACAGAATTCCCAGCTGGTTTTTACTTCAGTTCTGTGCTTCATAGTGGCTCGTCTCCAAGCTCTCTTATTTTTTAATAAAACGCTCTTTCCCATGGGCACCTCTTTGCCTGGCAGTAGTCTTTATTTCTTGCCGGCTTTTCAACCTGCCAAGCTGTAGGGGATTCGGCCCTTGGGACGATCCTGATCTCCACATGCACGTCTCCACTTACATGATGGTCCCCAGAGCTCTTCCATGACATTCATCACGTCCTCTTCAAGAAATCAGTGTTTTATTGTGTTTTGTAAAGCGACTGGGCAAATCATTTCACTGTAAACACTCACCCAAAGTATTAATGATGTAAAATAAATATCATTAACAAAAAACAGAAAGCCGCAGGCATTTTGTTGGAAACTTGATCGGTTATATATTATGTGCACAGAGGAATTTACTATTATATCAAAACTCTGTATTTTTTTTTTTTTTTTTTGCTCAACAGGTGTATAATTATCACATTACTTTGTTATTGTTAGCTTAAAAAGTAATATAAACATATTTAATATTTATTTCAAATATTTAAAAAAAAAATAAAATGTAAACTTGTATTACTAATAGTCATTATTTATTTTTATGTTTATTACAAAGGCATTTAAAGCACACTCATTAAGTACTGTTTTAATTATTTTATATATTATGTAAAAGGGTATATATAAAATAACAAATAATAATAATTTGGTCCTCAAAAAAAAAAAAAAAAAAATAGCATATACGCTGATCAAGTAATAAATAATAAATACTACATAAATGATAAAAATATATTTTTTACATTTTCATTTTTAAATGAAACAATAAATAATTGTTTTATTATTTATTTATTAAATTATACAGTATTTAAGTAGTTTAATATAATTTTTAATAAATAAAACGTTACCTGTTATTTTCATTTTATTATGAATTTATTATTATGTATTAATAATTTTTATATTCAACATTTTAGCTCATAAAATAGTTTATTTTAATGTTTTAATTTCAATATAAATATTAATAATATGTGTTGTTTATTAATATTTATTTATAAAGGCCATAATAATAATAATAAAAATTGGTTTATGTTTTTGGCATTATGTACCTAATATAATAATGTAGGCATATAGCTGTATATTCAACTCCTACAGATTTTCTTGAACTAGACTTGAGAAGTTGACTTTTGAGAGGAGTGTTAGGGGAGCTTGTTGAGCATATTTGGGAGCATCTGCAGCTTCTTTCTATATTTTTATTTGACTCTTTTTCACCTCCTAATGGTTACAGTTTTCCAGAGGGACCCTTAGTCAAGGATGCAGCAGGAATGGATGGGTTTACAGTAGCTAAAGGCTCCTATTGTGCCAGAAACAATGTTAAAATAATATAGAAAGCTCTTCCCAGATTATCTCAAGATATTTCACTCGGTCTGGGTAGACGACAGTTTCCCACACAGCCATGAGCTCAGAAACAGCTCCTCCTTCAGTCCACCGCTGCGGTTTTGCGTCATTGACCAGTAACAATGACCTTTTATTGACAGTGATTGCATTTCTGCACTTTATGATAAAAAGATCAAAAGATTCATCCATGCTCATCTATGTCAAGGACTGTAATTAGTCTAACAAATCAGAATAAGAATGCAGCTAAATTAGATTCATTCATCAAATGCATTTTCTTGATTACAATTATTCATTTCTGAAGCACACAGCTCATCTCCTAGAAACACTGAATGTCAAAGAGATGAAAGAAAATATACATCAAGTTTTCAAAAATACAGTGTATATGTATATACATATATATATATATATATATATACACACACACACACACATATATGTATGTGTGTATATATATATATATATATATATCCTGACTACCAGCTATGGAGTTTTGTCCTCTGTAGAGGACATTATATTTTATCGATTTCTCTGAGACGTTACATGTCACAGTTTTAAGTCGGGATGTCCTGTGCAGAGCACATTCAGGGCTTTTCAGAGATACCAAATGATTGGATGTTTCATGACCACTCCCTCTCCTTGGTCTTTAAAAATGACTGAGATTAATTTAGTGATCAAGTGTAACACCCTTATGGAAATATGATAATATTTTATAATTATCATTTAAATCTGACTAATTTTCAAATTGTTTGTCATGAATCCACATCTCAGGAAAATGTTATGGGGTTTCAAATCAAAATATGACCTTCTGTTATGAAACAAGACATCGATTTCATACATGTCCACTTTAGAAGACACCAGGACTTAAAGCATGTTTATTACACATTTTGGGAGACAAAACAAATGAATAGAGAAAAAAAATAAAAAAATAATAATTATATATATATATATATATATATATATATATATATATATATATATATATATATATATATATATATATATATATATATATATATTCCTATTAAATATTATTATGAAAATCTTGCTAATTATTACTCCCATCATTGCACTTATTTGTTCATTCTTTGTTGCCCCAAAAACACATTAATATGCAAATTAGATACAGTTTAGAGATACAAAACGAGAAAAACTCGTTTATGGCCATTTTACACAATTTTGCATAAAGAAAAATGGTTTTTAAAAATATCTTTCATAACAAAGTTTGGTATAAAAAATGAAAATTCATTTGTGATTAAAACAAAAATCCCACTGTTTTTGCCTTTTCATGTCTATTCATGTCTTTTTATTTTTTTTAAAACAGGACTTTTTAAAGTCCTGATGTCCTCTACAGAGGACATGGCATAAGATATGAATAAAACATCATTTTTCAAAAATTATATTTTTCTTTTCTTTTTTCTTATGCTCTAAACAATGTAATGACATGACAAAATACTAAATTTACAGAACTGTTTTTTTTTTTTTCCCCCCTGGTAGTCATGAGGATATGTATATACCATATATATCAGTCATTAATTGTATTCATTATTATGTAAATAAATACTCTTTAAGACTTTAATGTTATTAATTGTCATTATTTTATTATAATTACTTATTTATATTTTATTAATTGTATTTTTTATTTTATAACTTCCAATTAATGCATAATTTTCATTTTAGATTTATTATTTTGCTTTAAAAGCAAATTCATTCAGTGTCCCTTGTTGTTTTGCTAAATATACCCATGTGTGGCCAAATAAGACACCAGTTGCTCTGACATCAGAAAATGTTCTGAAACATGAACAAGTGTGTTTTTCTCTTCTTTCTCTTCTAATATATCTGCCCTTAAGCCCTTCTTCAGAAAGAGGCTAAGTGAAGCAAAATGTACATGCACTAAACTAAAGATGAATATTCCACACAAAGCGTGAAGCTACGTCCTAATAAGGGGAAACATCGGTGCCTCTTTAAGGCTCGCGAAACCAATTTAATATAAAAGGCTTGTTTGAGACTATTAACACTCCTTGAGGCATAACATTTTAGAGACCTCCGCAAATGACTAAATATGTTTTTCCCCTCAGTCCAAAGAAACAAATTCACCCTTAACAGCTCCTTAGTAAGCCACATATGTAATTCTGGAGAAGGAAAGGACAGGAAATGTAACATAATAAGCCATTAGGAAAGTTCGAGATGTGTTGCGATGCGGGGGGAATCCATTTCCCAAATCCTTTATTAAATTAACAGCGTGCGACACTGCCTTTTCCCTAGATACCGACCGACTGAATTTATAGGGCCCTCTAGAACTAGGCAGTTTATGGAAAGGCAAAACTGGAATCAATGCCATGGGCCCTCGGCGGAATGAGCGATATCATCACCTCTGATGAGTTTAGCGTTTCGCTCCTGACACGCATTTGAAGAGCGGAGATCACAAGAGCGTGTAATGTTTTTTCAAGTGACTTTCTTTTTTCTTCGTCGCCGTGCAGACGTGCTGCCACGGTAAATCTCCCAGAAACATTCACTCCCTTTCTGGTTCCATTTCTGTTTTCTTTGATTCAAAGGTTTATTAGCGATGGTGTCGAACACCTCCCGTCGGCTTCCCCGCTTTATGTCCCACTGTAAAACATTCCTCTCAGTGGCGAGGCTTTGAACCAGTGCCTCCCGCCAAACTGGTTGCGCGAATAACCGTAAATGTCTCTGTGACCTGGAAAAGCAGGAGTCTGAATTATTGAGCTTGCGGAAATGCATCCGTGTTTTCTTGCTGAACTTAGCCATAACCCATCTCAGATGCTAAATCTGGAAACTATGTAACTGTGTGAGCGGATTGATGCCTTTATGCAGCATCCTGATTCAAATGGAACCACATATATTTTTATCCAAATGTATGGCAGTGTTGAAGGTAAACCATGGGCGTTTTAGTGAGGTGTATGGTCAGTGCAAGATCTATCTGATGTGTTATTGTTTGTCCCAGTAAAAGGTCAGAACTCGCAGTTGGTCCTTATGGGAAGTGACAAGATGTGGACATGCATGACTGAACAGTGAAAGAATTACAGTTCCTGCACTTTTCTGAGCTAAAATATCATAAACTCTACATAAAATCAAAATTTCATACAAATTCATGGTCTAACGGTGCACAATTGATTGTTTGTCTTCGTAAACTCATGCATTTCAGTTTATTTTTCAGCCCTCTCCTCCAACAACCAGGCTATTGCTTACTTTTCAAAATCCAATCAATTCCAGATGGATAAAATCACATTCTGTTCTTTTTCCTGTTTCGCTTGAAAATATATCAGATTATGGAAATACTGTAAGTACTATAAACTTTTATGTCACTAATTAGAATATTGCTAATAGTTGTTCTCATCAGTGTTATTTTAGTATTATTGTGATACTATTATAATTTTTATTAATAAAAGCATTTAGTTTTTATTTATTTTAATATATTTATATTTTATAAAATATTTTACTGGTAGTTTTATGCCAGGACATTCTCCATTATATTTATATTTTATATTATATTTTATAATTTCCATTTTAATTTTAGTTAAAGCTTGCGTAGCTTTAATTTGTCTTGTTGTTTTTGTAATTTCTAATAGTTTTTGGAATATATTTATATTGTATATTATATATTTATGTTCTTTATTTTTCATTTAAATTTTAGTAATATATATATATATATATATATATATATATATATATATATATACACATAGTCATATACATATACATACATAGATACAGATTTCATTTCATCAAGCTGAATGCTCACTAAAATCTGACACAGTCATCGCGTTTTCAAGCCATTTCATGTTTCATCTTGACATGACACAAAGCAGTGATATCCAAGCAGGAGAGTTGTTTACTTTATAATAACGCCATCATTTTCTTCATTCAGACTGAGAACTCGCATGAAAACAAGAGGCGGGATTTATCGCATGAACCAATAACATCCAATCATGACCGATAATATCCAATTATAGTGCGATGGAGGACTTTCCCCCATTCATCTCAATGAGCCTTCAGAAAAGTCAGGCAAGCTATGGGGTCTCCGTAGAAAGTCAATGGACCGAGGGGAGGCAAGCCTCTGCTGTAACTTTATCTGTGGGTGTCGCTGTTGGACAGTGTTATTTTATAAAAACGAGTGACTTTTATACTTTTAAAAGTGCAGTAGGAGATCTCAGAAAATGCTAACTTTAGCCTGATAGCACTGAAAGCGAACGTCCCACCCTCCCTGCAATCACCGTCCAAAGCCACGCCCCCTGAACGCGCATACGCTCAAAGAGCAGCCAGAGACAACATAAATTACTACAATAGGCTACATCAACGGTTTCCAATTACAGTCCTCGCGCTCTCCCAACTCTGCACATTTCATATGTGTATCTTATCACGTCCGGCGGTTGTTCTATTCGACCGTACGTCATAAGTACCCTTCGAGGTGGACATCACCAGATATTCCGCCATGATTCCAGTTCGAAGCGAGCGTTTATGTTCCATACAAAGGGCATTAAAGTGTGCCAGATCTGAATTTAAATTGTATTTATTTACAGAGGTATATTATGTCACACTTCACACTTCTCTTTCGTCTGTGTGTGAGGAGCAGCGCAAATCCGTGAGTGAATGTTCTGAAGTGAAATAAACGGATTTTCCCTGCTCAGGGAGTAGGGAGCAATGAACACTGTGTAGGGAGCATATCAATCGGAACACAGAACACGGAGCTCTCTTCTAACGAGCTGGTTATCTGATTCAGGTGTGTTAACTAAGCGAGACATGCAAAATATGCAGAGCGTGGGACGCGAGGACTGGAACTGGGAACAGTGCTGGGCTACATCATGTGTCATTCACCGGTGAGAAAACTTTACAGCACAGTTAGTAAAAGTACTACAATACCAGGAAGGAAGATCGGGTTGTTGATGTTTGCCTGCCATTCTGGCTCTGTCTGCACAGCGTGTGTGAACGTGCTGATGACGTATCCTGTCTGCATGAACAGGGTGCTCAGAGGTATGCAAATACACACGTTGACAGCATAGACTGTAAAAAAGATGGACGACGCATCTCCGCTTCCATCCACTATAGAAAAGTGAAGCGAATACATCTCAGTATGGCCGCTGCCATCTTGAGAAAATGACGTCATTTGGAGCCCGAGTCTGCGCAGTAGAGATTCGTTTGGAGCCCGAGTCTGCGCAGTAGAGTCGAGAGGTGGAGCCGCGGAATCAAACTCCCGCCCAAACTCCCGCAGACCCAATCAACCATAACGACACGCCCCATTTTTATAGCATCAAATTACTAGCTAAAATCAAACGTATCACAAAAATGTACAATTGAACATATATCAGCGTGATAACAATTACCTTAAATGACCAAAACCATATTTCGGAAAATTGTATTGGAAGTGTAATTATTTTTTTTATTTTGACTGGAGTCCCATTCGTTTACATGGAGAGGGCGGGGTTTATGACCTGTACTGCAGCCAGCCACCAGGGGGCGATCATACAGCCCGCAGCTTCACTTTTAAGGACGAGTGAGACACACCCGGTTGACAGGCAGGTAGGAAAGACAATTAAAACGCTCGGACCGAGCGTTTTAATTGGACAAACATTTCTTGGTCCTATACCTTCCACAGAATGTATAAATACGGATAAATACATTTAGACCACTTAACTTATATTGCTATCAGGATGTGAAGAGACTTTCAACCAGAATAACAAAAAATGTTTCCTAAGACAATCACCTATGGCACCTTTAATGTCATATCTAGTCATGTTTGCACTGTTTTATCTTTGTAATGTCATTTACTTTCTCATCCAATTTTGAGGAGAGGAGACACTGCCTCCCTTGCCTCCTCGGAGGAAACGCCACTGATATATATATATATATATATATATAGGTTATTTGTATGATTTTTTTTTAATTCTAGTGTACTGTAATAACGCTGATTCTCATCTAATTAATAGGCTATTGTGAGTCAAATACATACCTTTTATTGGTCAAGTTGAGTGAGGAGTTTTATTTAGCCGTTCCGCTTTTCCGCCTGCTTGTTTTGACTCGGCAGCACTCAGGTGTCTGTGACAGCTGGCGGTTCAAAGGTTAAAAGAAGCTCTCCCAACCTCTGCGTGAGATTCCTTTACCCCGGGGAGCCCATTGTTCCCAGCCCTCTCATTCAGCGTCACCAGGAAGGATCCTAACCTTGCCTCGCTGCTTTAATTTTCAAAACGCTGCTTGAAGATTCGAATTTCTGCACATCAATCTCTGGCCGCGGCGCTGGCGTGATTAATGGCCACCATCGATCATGACGCCGTGCCGCTCGGAGGCCGCGTGCCGTCACACAGCTTTGCTTTGGAATAATGGGTGTGTTCTAGTCCTACACCGTCACGTCTGGAAGTGTGTGCACGCACACTCCCGTATTCCCATCATAGCGGCCCCTCCGCATCACTTCTGACTCTGCATCTTTCCGATCTGCCTGTCAAGTTAGCAGGTGGATGCGAGTTCATCCAGGAACTAGTGCCGCAACACAGGTTCTTATACGCGGAAATCATAACAAATCAAATGCAAAATGTGTCAGCGGTAGATATTTTTGTATATTTTTACATGGCGAAAAATATGGATTAATTTAAAAATATTCAGTGTGGGATGTGTCTTGAAATATTTGTATATTAGTCAAAAATGCATAAATATATGGAATCCAAAATATGTGATTGGATCTGACATCAGTGCAAAATTTCACAAAATAAAATATGTATCTGCATTTCTTCCCCAGTATATTTAGTTATGAATATTCCAATATATTTAGATGTAAATAGTTATAAAAAATCATTTACATATTACATACATAATTTACATTTAATATACATATACAGTCCTGGCCAAAAATATTGGCACCCTTGGTAAATATGATCAAGGAAGGCTGTGAAAATTAATCTACATTGTTAATCCTTTTGGTCTCTTATTTGAAAAATTCACAAAAATCTAACCTTTCACTGGATAATAAGAATTTAAAATGGGGGGGGGGGGGATATCATTATGAAATAAATGCTTTTCTCAAATACACGTTGGACACAATTATTGGCACCCCTAGAAATTCTTATGAGTAAAAAATATCTGAAGTATATTCCCATTCATATTTACTATAATATCCAGCCATGGCTTCCTGTTTCACAGAAATATAAATAGGAGGGAAAACAAAGCCCAAATTCCCTTAATCATCCATCACAATGAGAAAAACCAAAGAATATATTTTCGATGTGCTGCAAAATATAAATGAGCTTCACAAATTAGTGAAGTGGGTTTAAGAAAAGAGCTAGAGCAGTGAAAATTCCCATTTTCACCATCAGGGCAATAATTAAGAATTTTCAATCAACATAAAATGTTACAAAACTGCCTGGAAGAGGACGTGTGTTTATATTGTCCTAATGCACGGTGAGAAGGAGAGTTTGAGTGGCTAAAGACACTCCAAGGACCACAGCTGGAGAATTGCAGAAAATAGTTGAGTCTTGGGTCAGAAAACCTTTAAAAAGATTTGTCAAACAGCACCTACATCACCACATGTAGTTTCGGAGGGTTTAAAAAAAAATTGTCCTTGCTCATCCAAAAACAAACTCCAGCATATTCAGTAATCAGACACGCCTGAAACTTCAAATGGGACTGGCTTCTATGGTCGGATAAAACTAAAAAATGAGCTTTTTAGCAGCAAACACTCAAGATGGGTTTAGTGAACACAGGGATAAAAAGTACCCAATGTGTACAATGAAATATACTGCTGTATTTTTGATGTTGTGGGTCTATATTTCTGCAGGAGGTCCTGGACATCTTGTTTAGACACATGGCATCATGGATTCTATCAAATACCAACAGATAAAAAATCAATAAGTGACTGACTCTGTTAGAAATCTTATAATGGGCCATGTTTGGATCTTCCAACCGGACAATAATCCAAACACAAACCTCAAAAACAACACAAAAATGGGTCACTGAGCACAAAACCAAGCTTCTGCTGGCCATTCCAGTCCTCTGACCTGAACCCTGTAGAAAATGAGTGGGTGAACTGAAGAGAAGAAGCACCAATATGGAGCTGGGAATCTAAGGGGTCTGGAGTGATTCTGGATGAAGGAATGGTCTCTGATCTCTGGTCAGGAGTTTTCTAACCTCATCAAGCATTATATGAGAAAATATAGAGCTGTTAGACTGGCAAATGGAGGTTTCAAAAAGTATTGAATAAAAGGGTGCCGTTAATTGTGGCCAATGTAAAACATTTATTTCATAATGATATTTCCCCCCATTTTAAATTCTTATTTTCCAATGAAAGGTTAGATTTTTGTGAATTTTTAAAATAAAAGATCAAAAGGATTAACAATACAGATTAATTTTCACAGCCTCCTTTGATCATATTTGCCAAGGGTGCCGATATTTTTGGCCATGACTATGTAAGAAATCAATTTTTATAACTATTTAATATTGTTAGACATTCTTAGATCTTTCAATATTGTTATTGAATATTGTTAGACATTAATTTTGCATTATAATATTAAATATGTCATGAGTCCTGTCAACCTAGTCAATGAAAGTGTATTTATATATTAGGTTTTATATTTCTATTAATATATTAGGTTTATTATTTTTACATTTAATATTATTATAGGTTTAATATATTAGATATACATTTATATTTGTTTAAATATTATTATAAATTTAGTTTTGTATCCAAAAATTAAATACATTTTGAGTCTTCAATGCTAACCTAATGTGAACATATATTCTAATGTGAACTTTTTGTGTAAGACTGTCTTATGAATAATTATATATTTGGAATCTAGCTCTAAATATAAGAGAAAATAATTGATGTGATTCTTTTCATAACATTTTAATTCAACTGATAATCAAAAAATATATATGCAACATTTAAAATATAATGCATATATATATATATATATATATATATATATATATATATATATATATATATATATATATATATATATATAATGGCATACATTAAAATATTAATATTTATACATTTATTTATTCTGTAAATATAATGAAAAAAGGTTTATATTTTCAGCAAAATATTATATGTAAACATTTTATATAATAATATAGAAATATATTAATATAGAAAATAAAATATTTATTTTCCTAGAAATTTTATGAGAAATATTAGGTTATTATTTGGCTCACTGTTTCTTTATAGTAGTATGTTAATGTTCACTGCAGTCTATGGAGCTAGCTATGGTTTCATGCTAGCTATTCATCAACGTCAAGGAAAATATTCGTCTGTCTTCACAGTGCCTTTGTGGGCCTCATTACGTCCAGACAGGAGCACAAAAACAGCCAATCCCAGCGGACCACACAACAGACAGGGAAGAATTGGGCTCTTTTTAACTAAGACATCATGTGGAATTAAAAAATTGAAGTCACCCTTGTTAGCATATGCACCAATTTTCCCGATGACACTAAAACGAGGTGCTTTCTAAGTTGCTTTCCATCTTTGGTCGCATGGTATTTGCTGGCATTGTTTCGTAAATGTCGCTTCCCTTTTACAACACCCACAGGGATTGAAGTTGATATGTGGGAGTATTATATTGTTGCCTGTTGCTGACATTTCGACTGGATATTGCCGTCTTATTCCCCAAACAGCAAGCAGACTGTCTAACGCTTGTCTCGGCCTTCACCCCCGCAGAAAGCACGCAGCTCCGCAGTCCGAAGATCTGGGGGAAAATAAAAAATAGAGCACGTCTGCGTTAAATTGTCCATGAAGAGTTCAATTCTTGAATTAAATTGAAATAAGCAGAGCCCCCCTGATTTTCTCCGTTTGAATGCCTGAAAATACCCCTTTTGTGAAGCATTATAATGCCTAAGCTGTTTCCGAACTCAATTTGGAAGTTAATATGTGTCTGCCGTGTCTGAAAAAGGGAGGACGGATGAAAGGAGATAGTCTGAACATTTTCTCAAATCGGTTCCTTTACGCACTAAAGAGATGGTTAGTCAGGGTGTATGTTTTCTGGATGTATGTGTGTGTGTGGACATTTATTCAGGCCCTGACTTCTTATGCATTTCCATTGATTTCAGAGGGAAAAAAAAAAAAAAAAAAAAATTCTGAGAAATAAAATGACACTGAGAAGACTGACAGTTGAAAATGCAGTCAAATAGCAAAAATATTCCATAAACTGCTTAGTTCACTATGGAAGCTTATTTCCGCTACGGAATAACACAATAAAAATAATAATTTCAACTGTTTATCTCACAATTCTGACTTTTCTCACAATTCTCCAATTATATCTCACAGTATCTGTTTTCCTCAGAATTGCAGTAACTCACAATTGCACTTGCACTAACCCTAACCCTAGCAGTTCTGAGAAGAAAAGTCTTAAATACTGAATAAAAAAATACTGAATAAAAAAAAAAAAAAAAGTTATGAAGTTGCGATTGTGCGAATATGAGTTAAAATCTCGCAATTCCGAGAAGAAAATTCTTATTGCGACTATAAATGATATATTAACTCATTTTAAAAAATATACTGTGACTTTATCTCACAATTCTGACCTTTTCCCTTAATTCTGAGTTTATATCTCACAATTGTGTTAGAAACTTGAGATTTTAGGTTAACATTTCGCAATTCTTAGATGAAAAGTCGCAACTGTGAGAAAAAAGTTATAATTTTAAGCTTATTAATCCAATTACATTAATTGCAACTTTTTATCTCATAATTCTGACTTTTATCTTAGAATTGCAAGTTTATATCACACAACTTAGACATTTCTTCTCAGAATTGCACATTTAAATCTCAGAATTGTGTGGTAACATCTCGCAATTCTGACTTTTTTTCATATCTTTTTACTTATTTATTCAATGGAGGAAATAAGCTTCCATAGTTCACTGCACTTTGTGCTACTTTCAATAAAATCCCTTTGCAGTTAAACATCTGCCTTTTTATGCTGCCCTTAGCTATTGAGTCTCGGGTTTGGTCTGAAATTAACTTCAAAAGGTGACTCAGCGTGTTTTTCAACAGGTCAAAATGTGACCCCTCACACCGGCTGCTCTAGCCTCAGTTGTTTGTGTTGTTATGATGGCTTGGGAAAGTAAACAGCAGAATTGTGGTAAAGAATAGGGACAGATTCAGAATTGAACCAAACAGACTGTACTCGTACTGCAGCCACTGAGAGATCAAGTGCACAGCCGTGGGGTTTGCCGGACCCCAAATTGCTTCTGTCGCATCCACTTCTACAGTTTGATTGCTCTTAATTGCTTCACTTTCAATTTTTTTCTTCAAAAGGCGGCTTTCCTTGTACAGACCTATTTTTGTGGTCTTGCTCACATTCCTAAAAAAAAATAACAGCATATAATCTTGTTAAAAGATTATCTGTTTCCAGTGATTAACATCTCATTAGATTGGAAGATGATGATTAAGTATATGCAATAACAGTATCTCATGGAATTTGTTCTGTTTGTTAAAGTTATCATATGTGTTTTCTCCTTCTCTGTATCACTTTCAGGAAGAACTTGTGTCATTACCTTCCCTATTTTCAATTCCAAGCCACTAAAAAGCCACTAGTTCTGGTATAAAAAGCCATAAAGCGTTTTCTACCAGCAGTGCTTTTGGATGCACACTTGCTTCAGCTCAGGGATACGTGAAATGAGAGGGGGATCATGACTCAAAGGCTCAGCCCAGTGCATGATTATGGGTCGCAGAGGGACACAAGCCGCCCTGAGGGTCCGGGGTGGGTCATGTGGCCTGGAGATAAGAGTGTGACCTTGATATGGTTCCTTGGCTCAAACACCAGCATTTTTATGTTTGTGTTTATGTGTTGGGACTGAAAGAAAGAGAAGGGATAAAGCGTGATGGAAATGGAAGACAGCAAAGTCCACTGGCTTTCTGTGATGAGCTTAGCGCTGTATGGAGGCAGAAGAAAACTAGCAAACTGAAGAGCAGCCTGTCTAAAAATGTACCGCATTGTGGTTTCGGAGAAATTAATCTTCAGTTTTGGAATAAAATAAATGAGCTTATATATTTTTACAGAAGTTTTTATCATCTGTATTGACACATTGAAGCAATGGTGACTTTAATTCATTGGACTTGAATCTTTTGATTAAATTAACCAAAACGATTAATTCTCATCAAATAGATTTATTTAAAAACGCGGAATCATTTGCAATAGAAATATCTTATTGACATGCTTTGCTAGTGTCATTTTTACACACACATTAAATAAATTGGGATTCACATCCAATTTTATTCTTGTTGAACGAGACTGATGTTGCACTGAACAAACAACATGACTCCTTTCTTTCAGTTATTTCATTCACAAACAAGATGTCCTAGTTAATTTCATGTGATCACAAATCAAATGTCTCTTTCAGTGTCGCTCCGAGCCTCAGACTCAAAACTTGACCTGTATCATAAAAGGCTATATTCGTTAATCCCGGACGAGCCCCCATATTTGTCACAGTTGGCTCACAACCACGACAAATGAGAGAGGCAATGAGAACAATAGCATAGCAAAGAAACATTTATTAATGAAAATTACATTTATAAGACATAATAATGAAATGAAGAAAGCACAAATAAAGGATAATTAACACAAACAATAAATAATGAGGTCAACTTTTAACATAATGTACAGACCTGCAAACAAATTAAATTCCAAACTAAACTAATGCATTTAACCAAACGAACCATGAAGAAACAAACAACAACAAACCAAGAGGAATAACAGAAGGGCCAAAACAAAAACCAAGGGACATTTTTATAGTTCGTGGCAGGTGTTTAAAATTACGCAACTCTCATAGACCTGCCCCATAGCTGGCTAAAGCGGACCAACCAAAGATTTGCCACTTTTTATTCTGCACAAATACTATTTGTTTACCCTAAACACAAGAGAGTTACTTCAGTAATAAATAAATAAAAAAAAAGTCAAGAACAATAATGATTCGACAATGACACTGCTGTGGCTAAGCTAGCTTGTTTACATGGTGTGCTTTGCTAATGACAAATGGGAATAGATTCCCTGGCTTATCTAAAAAAACAACTTTTACATGCTCACTGTGTCAGAAAGTCAGCAAAAAATGTAAGCTCAAAACTACAGCTCAGTTTTATACTTTTTCATTTTGTGGTTTGCTAATGCAGCACACGTAGCGTCAGACACCTGAAAATGCGACCTACTTCTACCCTTTGAACAGAGAAGGTCCTTGCCTCCATTTTTGAATGCATACACCCTCAGCATGAATTTCTGGGTATGTGCACCCTTCACACTTGACTGTTTTTTCCCCGAAGACCTGTTGAAAGCCTCAGTTCTTTGCCAGGAGCATCTGTTTGGTGGTGACTTCAGAGGCCTAGGCTGCCTGAGAGAGATTGGCCTGCGGTACAGTGAATGCTTGTCTTGCCTTAGTGTGCCTATGTGTGTGTGAGCAGGTAAAATCCCACCTTCTTCTTGCTTATCCTCGGATTAAAGCATCTCGGCCCCATGGTGCTGGCTGTCAGAGAGGGCGGCATGTGGAATCAAATCCGTCGGCCTTCAAAATGAAATCCCGGAGCCGGCTGGCCCAAATGTTTCCTGAGCACGCCGTATCTGAGCGTATGCTTCCATCCCCCTTGACAAGACACCGCAGGCTACCGTGAATCTACGTTAGATTTTCTCCCTGCCACTCACACTGGGCCTGTCATTTTTTCTGTTAGACATCTCTCCAAGACATCAGTCTCTTTTTGTCCCATTTTTTTATAAAACATACTGTACAAGTTTGTTAGGATGTGGCTGAAATAGAACAAGCGGGAACAAGGATGAAGAATTGAGTTTAAAATCAACTCTCTTCGGGTTTGTGCAGGGTTTTTCTCAACATTTATTGAATAAATTAAGTATTGTTGTTTACTGAGCATTTGCATTTATTAAGTGCACTTAATCTTTGAAAAAAAAGTGTGTGTATATATATGTATATGTATGTGTGTGTATATGTGTATGTGTGTGTGTATATATATATAAATAATAATATTAGGTTCCTACATTTATGTTCAGTTATTACACTTTAATGGCAATGAAAAGAACCTATTCATTGCCACTAAAGTGAAATTACTGAACCTACACATGAGAGCATGAGAAAAATGCTCATTTTAGAAGAAAATCTCAGATGGCACTTAGAGGCTTTTGCATCTGAACTCTTCATAGATTGTAATGAAGATTAATTTAAATATATTTAGTATTAAAATCTATATATAAAATTACAAAACTAAAAATCTGTTTGTTAAATATGTGTTATATAACAATGATTTATATAATTTATATTGTGTGCAAATACATACACACACACACACACACACACACACACACACATTATATATATATATATAATTTTGATGGTTATTTACTAAATTCTTTATTTTTTATAATTTATATGTAACTGTATATATGACAGACATATCACTAAAAAATAAATAAACTAGACACTGTTTCACAAAAATACTCCATGAAGGTTGTTACATTTCTACACTATTTAGTTATATTTCAGCACTACAGTTCAATAGTTGTCAGATTTTATTGTTAATTTGACATTATGTAAAATTGTTTTGGAAACTTTTTCTTTGGAGATGGCAGTTTTTTTTCCTTTTAACCAGAAATAGCTTGTATGCCTGTTACCTACAGAGTAAATAGCAGCTTCCAGGTGTTTCCAAGATGGCCTCCAAGAGAACTGACTTTCCTTTGATTTGGGCCCTTGGTTTTACATTAATGCGTGAAAATAAACCGCATCAGTTGCTTAGCTGTCATTTTGGGATTATTATATTGCATCATTAAGGACATACAACATGAACATGTAAGTACACAAAATGGTTTCATTGTATTTTCTCAGCACTTTCAGAAAACCTGAGGAGATCCAGCTTCCCCATCACCAAGAAAGATTTCCAGAGTTTTTGATGGTATTTGCTAGTGTTTTTATGGAGATTTGCTTGTTTGAATCAGGGGTTCAGTCTGGCAGAGAGTTTCTTTGGTTTGGTTGCTCTCCGGCTGTCCTCTCTAGCATGCCAGCTAATTAGCATGCGGTGGTATAAATAGCTTCCCCGGCCTGTTGAGAAGCTTCCTGTGCCCAGTGTCTTACTGAGGTCAGGTTGTGGGATTCTTACAGCTCAATAAACTGTGAAGTTATGAAACATTAACGTATGAGAGTTTTGCTGTATGTCCTTAATCAACAAGATTGATCATTCTATTATTGTAGGCAATGTGACCCAAAGGATGTTGAAAACTGAGAGAGCGATAATCTTTTATTCTATGTCTTATATTAACTTGTCTTAAAGTGAATGTAATATGTTTTGGCTAAGACTCAGGTTTAAGACTTTATCTTGATTTCTGCCTCATAAGCAACAGTTTTCCTTAAAATTAGGGTATGTTTACATGACGACAAAATGGAAATGTTTTTCTTTTTTTGTGTGTGTGTTTTTGAAAAGTTTAGTTTAGATTACAAAAATGATCCGCGATCCACAAAAATAACTAAAATGCTGTATTATACATGCCAGGCCAGTAGTTTGTAAAGAAACTCCACGTCTATAGACTGAACACATAATACGCATGCGCATGACGTCACCGTTTTTACAAATTCACGACTTTTATAATTTATACGGAGATGATATCGTATCATTCTCAAAAACGTGCTCTCTGAAGTCTGTTTTCAAAAATGTTGAACTTTCTATTCATCAAAGAATCTTGAAATATATCAGTTTCCACAAAAATATTAGGCAGCTCGACATAGATAAATGTTTCCTGAACAGGACATTAGCATATTAAAATGCTTTCTGATAGATCATGTGACACTGACCGGAGTAACAACTGCTGAAAATTAAGCTTTGCATCACAGAATCACATTGCACTATAAAAAAAAAACAGTGATTTCTCATAATGAAGAAAGAGATGTAGCATTATTTGCAGAGATACTGATTAATTAGCACAAGTTAGGGCTTAGCTATTCGTTTACTGTTCTGATCTATTTTAAGCTTTTATTTAGATGTTGTTTGTGTCCGTATGTGTTTACTTCACAATTGACCACTTACTCAGGTGGGTGGTGTGTTAAATCGCTAATCAGCAAGGATGGCCGCACATCTGGCCGTTAATTACCGCTGTCTGGCATTCTTGCTGACTCACAGAGCAAACGCCGACAACGGGATTAAACTTTAAAAACAGCGGCTGTGTTTGACAGCACAGGACATGGGAAGCTAAACTGAGACTGATAAGGGCTGGAGAATTAGCTGTACGGAAACACTCCGACGGCTGACAGTATTGTGATACGTGGGTTTCGTTTGACGAGTGTGTGTTTGCGTTGCTGCGTTTGTGTATGGTTACACTGTAAATCTGTGTTTGCCATTCCTGTTGACAGTGGGACAATGAACTTGACAGTTTGTGGTCTGACTTCTCATTGTTTCTTTCTTTGTCAGACTTTGTGGAAAAACAAAAAGTGTAGAGGATTTTTCACGTTTAATTTTTGATGAGCTCAGTTGCAGCTAACAGGTTTTAGCCCACTAGCCACAAGCCAAAATGTTTTTGAACCAAAAACTGAAGAAATAAAGAAAGTTTACCTGAGAGAAAACAAGGAAACTTCACTCTAGTGTTGTGCCATGGTTGGAGCTCAAAATATGCACTTTTTATAGTGTAAATATACAAATAATACATATTGTGGTTTAAACTACTTCCATGTTTTGTATTATTCAGACAAGTGACCGGTTTGAAACCTGACCATTTTTGATAATTGTAAATCTCTGAACTAAGCTACTTCAGTGACATCTGAATCTGTTTCAGTCTGAAGCTGTTTCCATATTCATTATTATTAAATGCAGGATATGATGCTTCCAAAGCTGTTTTTTTTTTTTTTTTTTCTCAGATGTGTGATTTATTCTTAACTTCTTAGAGGATGTGACTGTTTTCCTTGATAATGAAATATGCATGAGCTCTCTTGGGTTCACCCAGATGCTCCATACCTTTTCCCTTCGAATTGTCTTTGTTTTCAATGTCAATTTTGTGCCAAATTTAGAGCTTAGTTTGCTCTTTTATTCTTTCCTGCTATAATGTAATCTCTTCATCTAAAAGACGAGGTTCACCGGGTCATTTCATCTCAAGATATTTCTAATTTACCACAATTTCATATCTGTAACACAACCAAGCAGTGGAAATAGTACTGCTAAAGAATGACAAGAACAGCTTTATTCTTTCTTCACTTGTAATAAAAACAGCTAGGATTCTTCACATTGCTAAGTCATTTGCTGATTAATTTAATCTAAATCCTGGTATTTTAGTGTTATATATATATATATATATATATATATATATATAATAGCTTTTATTTTTTGAAATAAATTTAAGGTTAAATTAATTGGTGCCTTTTTAGATATTTTAAAACACTTTTGTGTGGTTTGGAGAAAGACTTGGTGATCTGCAAATGTTTCTAATAACTATCTTTAGCGAGGGTTTTTTTTTTTTTTGCATAGTATTTTATTATGTATTGAATGTTGCTGTTTGTTATATGTATTTGTAGGACACTTCTGCAAAAGAAATTACGTTTTCTTTCCTGGTTAAATAACTAAAATATATTATTGTTTTAAGTTAAACTAATTTTATTTCAAGCTAGCATTTGTAATTTCTATATCTAATATTTATATTCTTTTCAGTTTTAATTTTAGTATATTTATACTATAATTTTAAAATATATTTTTTAATATGCACATTTTGTATTATGTACAATTTGCACATTTAAAATGAATTAAATTATAATAATATATTGGTTCAACCAATGGTGTGGTTGGTTGGTTGTTAATGGTGTGCCAACCAATGGCTGTGTGTGTTTGGGAAAACTGTTTAAAACCTTCTTTATTTGTGTGTTTCCGTTTGGTATTGCTCGCAGTGCAGAAATTACACTTCACCTTTAAGGCCTTCTAGCGCTGTTTGTGTAAGCAGATGGATGAGAACTACTAAATAGCCTGTTTATGGTGGTATTGACTGTTTTCCATTCCTCAAGTAGCCGCCCAAGTGGAACACAACGTCAACCCTATTCCACTGTGTCTCCACCCGAGTGCCCTGAGTCTCCAGAGTCCTCTAAACAAAACAAAATATGCCCGCACATCTTTGCTGGCAACAAACATGTGTGTCAATTCTCACTGTCCCTTCCCAGCCTTGAGTGAACGTAATTGGCTATATGGCACAGTGTTCTTCTTATATGATTTATCAGGGCTCCGTGGCACTCTACACCCTCAAGGTTGAATTTGCTCGCTGAACAAAGTCGGACAAGAAGGGAAGGTTGTGTGCCGTCTCCAAAACTGGCAAACTAAACAAAAACGTAGCCCAGATGAGATTAGCTGGAGAGAAGAATAAAGCCATGGTGATTTTTGTGGCATGAATACCTTCTACAAGCCAATGTGAAGTTTATTTTAGACAAGTTGCAATTGCAAATGCAGCCGTACACTGTGTCAAACTTTTAAGACGATAGGATGTACGAGCTTTCAGCAGTCAAGCACTAAGTGAGATCCTATTGTAACATTCATACGTCAAAGTGCTACGCTTGTCCTCCATCTGCTGTAAAAAAAAAAAAAAAAAAAAATCTTGTCACTTTAAACGATGTTTATGTGTCACCCTCCCAGGGCCGACACATGAATCTTTCAGAACAGTCTAGAAATGAACTCTCTGATCTGCCTTTAACAAGCAGATCTCACACCCAGGCACATTCGGCTAGTGTTTGAAGGGCTTTTGAGGCTGCTGTACTGTTAGCATATGGAGAACAAAACCAACTGGTCTTTAGGACTGTTTTTTTTTTTTTTTTTTTTTTTTTTGGACAAATCCTCCTTGTACGTTCTTTAGAAGCATTAGGCAAATGTGGACATTATTTTGCACAGCAGGTACGATTTATTGATCTTAATAGGGAGCTGTTTTGGAGAACTGATGCATAAGCTCATTTTTAAGTTCCTTTCAGGGTAATTAGCTTCAGGAAACTTACAAACTATGAGTATTAAGAGCCATTGTAAACCTTTTGGCCTTATAGATAAATAATTTAGCAAACAATTATTAAGCTTTTTTTTTCTACCCTTTGAGAGTGTAAAAGTATGGTTTGATGCTAAAGTGTTCTAGATAGTTAGCAGGGTGTTGCTGTGAGGTTGCTACAATGTTCTGAGACGTGTTTCCTGTACAATAACATAACCCTTTGCTTGTCATTGCATTTGGAAACAAATATGAAGTTATCAAGGTGAATGCATACCAGAAAATTTAGACTAGAAACCAGAAAATGTGAGCATATTACACCAGTCCTCAGGTCCTTACACTGGCTTCCAGTTACATTTAGGATTGATTTTAAAGTACTTTTACTCGTTTATAAATCTCTAAATGGCCTAGGACCTAAATACATTGGAGATATGCTCACTGAATATAAACCTAACAGACCACTCAGATCGTTAGGTTCGAGTCAGTTAGAAATACCAAGGGTTCACACAAAACAAGGGGAGTCTGCTTTTAGCTATTATGCCGCCCGCAGTTGGAACCAGCTTTCAGAAGAGATCAGATGTGCTAAAACATTAGCCACTTTTAAATCCAGACTCAAAACTCATCTGTTTAGCTGTGCATTTGTTGAATGAGCACTGTGCTACGTCCGAACTTTTTGCACTATGTATAATCACTTTCTATTCTTAAATGTTTTAAATTCTTTTAAAATCAATTTTTAAATCACTTTGTTTTTATTGTTGTGATTTTTTTATTTTTTATTTATTATTATTATTATTTTTTTATTATTTTTAATTTCTTATTATTTTTAATGACTATTTCACTTCCTTTTATGTAAAGCACTTTGAATTACCATTGTGTATGAAATGTGCTATATAAATAAACTTGCCTTGCCTTGTCCACCATAGTACAGTCCATCTTTGGGGAAACTAGCTGGTTATGACTTTTCCTAAAAATGTGGTCGCATGTACGCACATGCATCGTTTGAACCATTTTGTTTTAACAATAAAAGGCTATTGTTAATGATGACATGCGTAGTTAGTGTAGTACTCATTTCTGCTACTTATTCGATTCTAAGATTGTGAATGCCATAGATGCAGTATGTTTAGGTAGATGCCACATTGGACTGCTCCAGACACTTAGACACGTCCACCATCTTGAAATGATGATAGTTATGCGTATGTATGAATAACTTTAGCAGATGATTTAGCTAAACTAACACAATTAAACACAACATTAAAAAGTTGCCATAGTACAAAAACCTGTAGTATTGGGTTATTAAAACACAAACCATCACATTCTCATTTGTGAAAGGTTATCCAATTACTTCAGGAATCAAAATTTTGGTGGTTTTTGTGACCCTAAGGGTTCGCTATTTTGTGGCATCTAGGAAAACTATTTAAACATACATTAAATTATTAAGGCATCACTAACAGGTAAAGTAAAATATAATGAGTATATGGTCTAACATTTCGTGAAATGCTCTTATCTAAACTTAATTTCTCTAGCAAACTAAAGAGCTGTGGACACTGATGACTTGCCTGAGGTAACTGAAATGCTACGTGAAATTTTGTTTACAAGCTGTTTTATTGACATCTTTCCGGAGTTAAAACAATGACTGAGCGATTACATGACGCATGAGATGTTCATTCATGTTTATTTCACATTAAACTAGTAGTAAAGAGGAAGGGATGATCTCGTTCACTTGCTCTTCGCACTGCCATTTGAACTGAGGTGTGTGTATATAGCATTCTGTCTCGCTACATCAATGAGCGGCAAAACGGTACTTATTGTTTGAATTTCCTGAACAAATTGACATAATTTGAAAGATTAGACTTAGTTTCTTATCAGAAGAAACAATACAATGAAGTTACACTCCATGCTCTATTTGTTCTGTACACATGCGCACCGAACCAAAAGACCTGTACTGAAAATGTTTGGTGCAAATACGTGTGCAAACACCATTACACCCCTACTGCCTATGCATATCTATGCATATAACTATGGTTGCAGACACCCAGCCAATTTGCTCTGGAGTGTTCACGGACTGGCTTTGACCGTTTCAATATGGTGGACCGATTATGTATAGAGGCCCATAGAAACAGTCGCTAATGAGAAATCTATGTCTCTATGCCGATTCTATTCAGTGCAGTTCGAAAAAAGAAAGAAGAAGGTCTTTTTCAAGCTGCACTCCATTTGAAGTAGGCTATCATTTCTGTTTGTAGCACAATTTATTTTACAGTGCGCTTTTATAATATAAGGCCTCTAGGATTTGCGCACTGGGATGTTGTAATACATGTTTGAGTTCTTCGCTCTGCGTTTGTTTATCATAGAAGAACAAAATCATGTATTGTACATACTTAAGTGCCCAGCTATGCTTCTTTCTGAAGTCTTGTTTATGCCACAACCTTTTTTTTTCTCTGTTGGTACAACTTAAACTTTGTCTCCCGCGGCTCGTTTTATGTCTGAGTCACCAGTCTTCCGTCTATATCTCTCAGCTTCGCACGCTGATGTTTTTCGGCCTCTCACGGCCCGCGGCGCAGCCACTCTGAGCGTCTGTCCTGTGATATTGTCTCCCAGTCTGTCACTTCATTTCAGATGAATCGGCCACTGCTTGACTTGCCGAGCTTGTGCCTCTGCATTCACGCAGAGGTCGCAAACGTTTTGACCGCGCTGAGCCGGCGCGCCCGAGGTCGTGCAAACGGCACTTGCATAATTCCCGCATAACCATTTGGACCTTAATGTAGTCTGTTACGCTCCAATTATATTATAGATGGAGCAAAGATGCAGATTTCCACCCCCCACTTTTTCAGCCACTGGCCAGTGGATGACAGAAATAACAAATGGACCTATGTAGGAGCTTTTTCCTCTGAGGGAACAGAGAGATAACAGCTGTTTCGACTGGAAGGGCTGGAGTGCTATGGCCTGCTACAAACAGCCCTCAGGAAATGGGAAAATCTACTGCATCTGTTTGAAAGCGCATCGACTTCACACGAGCCTCCAAGTAGAGGATAAATTCCCCTCAAAAACGGTTTGGGAAATCACACTCGTGAATTGTTGAGTTAAAGCTAAATTAAACTGAAAGACCTAGAAAATGGATGCTAATGTCTTGATTCCAATATCCATTTTACCCAAATGTATTCCACTTTGTTAACTCAAACTTCATTAACACAAACGGTTTTGCTTTTAATAAAGGGAGATGGATGTTATAAGGTGTTCTTCCAGCCTAATGATTAAGTAGCTTGGTTGTTCAACACAAAAGCCTCTGGTTGGTCCTGAGCAAAGGCGTCCCTAGAGTTGGGAATTACTAAATCTACAATCCTGCCCTTGAGCAAGACACTGGCGGGATATTCCAGTGGGACTGTCCCTACAATTAGTGTACTGTAAATTCCTTTGCATGAAGAAAAATTTTAAATAACTATCAGCATTAGGAAGTGGGTTAATGTACTTATTTGGTGACCAAAGATGCTTTGAGTGTCATCAAGCAAGGATCTCTCACGGCACATTTTCTCAATGCTTGCTATACTGTCAGGAATCCCTTGAGGAACAGGACGTTTTTGAGTGCCATGTGGTGAAAACTCCCACACAAACTCCGTTTTAACACTGAGGTCTAGGGAATAGAAGGTTGAATCTCGTAAAGGTTGAATGTCTAGGTCATTTTTCACCCCCAAATGAAATCATAAATCTGTTTGTGCATGGAAAATGTAAGCCAATTAATTACATTTTTGCCATATACACATTGTGCAGCTAAGACAGTTAAGACACGTTTCCAATTAAAAAAAAAAAAAAAAAGTAAATAATAAAATAAAATTATTAAATAAAAAAATAATAATAATATTTAAAAATGGAATAAATGAGCATGAATTATATTCTGAAAATTGAGGAACAAAATGTGGTTTATTTTCATGGAAAAGCATAATGCACAAACAAAAGAAGTACTGATTGATTGATTAATGCCATTGCTAAGACTGACCACATTTCCATTAAAAAAACAAACAAAAAAACACTCATTCTGTCCAGACACTTGATATGAATATGAATGAATCAACTAGATTATATTCTGACAACTAACATACAAATACACATACATAAATAAATACAATTGCTTAGACTAAATAGTCTTGTGACCTTAGTTATATTTCATCACAAAGTAAAACAAGAAATCTCACACACACACACACACACACACACACACACACACACACACACACACACACACACACACACACACACACACACACACAAACAGACAGTGTATATACATGCATACATACAGTGTTGGGCAAGCTACTTGGAAAATGTAGTGAGCTAAGCTAACAGTTACTCTTCTTTAAATGAAGCTTCACTACACTAAAGCTACAGCCCTGGGAAATGTAGCAAGTTAAGCTACGGCAACATGGCAAAAGTAGTTTACTACATACAAGCTATTTAAAAAAAAAAAAATTTCTATTGAACCAACATCATACCAAGCCAATGCTCTCTCAGTGATCAATAAAACTGTCAGTCAAGCAGATAGACAGGCATAATAGTTCAAGTTAATTGTTTATTCAACAACTGTTCCAAACCAATTTGGCAACATAATCAGTATGAAATACAGGGCCAGATTAACCTCAAATTGTGACATAGGTAAACTGTCGGCCAGAAACCTCCTATTGGTAGTTGGTATTGTGGCTTTATTGTATACAGATATATTTATATAAATGGTAACACTTCACAATAAGGTTCAGTAGTTAACATTAGTTAACTAGTGTAGTTAACATGAACTAATGAACAATACTTCTGCAGCATTTATCTTAATGTTAATTTCAACATTTACTAATGCATTATTAAAATCAAAAGTTGTTTGTTAACATTTGTTAATGCACTGTGAACTAACATGAACTACCAATGAACGACTGTATTATCATTAACAAAAAATAAATAAATACTGTAATGTATTTTAATGTAATAAACTGTAATGAATGTATTTTATACATTGTATGCTCATGTTAGATAATACATTAGCTAACATTAATGAAATCATATTGTATTGTGTTACCATAAAGATGTATAGGCCTACAGATAGGCTACGTTTATTTGCATCGTTGCATGCGTCATTAGATATTATAATATAGGCCTAAACATTCCAAGTTCAAACGAAGCCTTTGACCAGCGAATGTTTTTTTTTTTTTTTTCTGACTCGTGTCCCGTTTCCCCAGCTTTCTGTCATTATGTGGGCGTTAGAGTTTTTTTTCTGTTATTTGGCCAAAGTATCATATTATGAAAGATTCAGCGCTTCACGCGAGCCATTTGGCTGTGACTTGACAACAAAAGCTAGACTAAGAAACTCTTCTCCGCTCCTCAAATACGAAGAAAAAAAAGCATTAGCCTTTATAAATAGTGTTTTTTGAGTAAAGAAAACGCTGTACTTATTCAGTCAACAGTTCTTTATTTACCTTCAGACTGCAAACAAGCTGAGAAGCTCCAAACTGCGCGCTGCACTTCATTCACGAGAGAGGCGGGAGGAATAATGAGATTAGACTGACAGTTTGAGGAGCCAATGGCGTTACGAGCTTTAGTGTCTGTGGCCGTGTGGCGTCACTTACTGATCCAGGATCAGTGATCCCTAGCTGTTATATTTCCGATTTGAGCTTGAGTTTCAGAATGCTTTCTTTGGAAAATGTAACGTTAGCTTTTGTTGACGCTACCGCGCTACTTGATCAAAAAAGAGCTTAGCTACTGAAAAGCTATTTGATTCAGAAAGCAGTGACGCTACCACCACGCTACTGAGAAATGTAGTTAAACTAATAGCATCACTACTTATATATATATATACTGTCTATATTGTGCATTGTGAAAAGTGAGCTCATTTCTGTCCCAAATTCTAATTATTGCAGTGGGGGAACAAACAAAGCATTACTTTTTTGTGGGGAAAAAAGCCCAAATCTCATTCTGTCCAGAGAAATAAATAATAAATAATAAATAAATAAATAATATTATTATAAATCAACATAAATTCAAATCTGACAGTTGGCGGAGAAAATGTGGTTTATTGTCATGGAAATAATGTCATGAAAAATAAAATAAAATCTTAACCGTCTGTGTGCTTGTTGTTGCTTAACCTACATAGAGCGTTTGGTCATGTGCCCTAATTAATATTAATAAGCGAAGCCTTGAGGAGTGCATCAGCCCCGGGGAGACCTGAAGTGTCCTTGTGTACGACCATAACACAAACAAACAACTTGTCTGTTTCAGTTTTGATATATTTCAGTTTCTGAGGACAGAGCGAGGAAAAATCTAACTGCATTTGTCAGCGAGCTCCAAAACCCTGTCTCACATAGTCCCATGCACTCCTGCGGTTCAGCCTCACCAGAATCTAGTTTTGTGAGATTTATATTATATGGCTGTATTTTACCACATATCTCTCAGTGTATTGTGCAGCCACCCTGAGAATAAGTAAAGCTGACAGAGGCTCAGCATTGCGAGGGACTGCAGAATGTGGAATGCTACCTCAGAGAAGGCTCAGTTCACTGAACTTTCCATTAGGGTCAGAGCTGGTGTAAAATTGCCCCTGCTCCCCGAGATTATATTGTGCCCCAGTCTTTGCTCGGCTGTGATGTGATGAATTCTGGACATCTGGATCATGTCAGGATTGTCATAAAGCCCTTAAATGACTTCACAAACAATGTTAAATGGGATTTGCAACTTGTGCAATATCATGTCCAGTATTTCAGAGTGAATGTTGATGATGAAGAGAAGGCTGTTGAATTGATTCATTCTCCAGTCAAGTATAGTTGTTTAATGAACACTAAACTGTATAGTTCATATCCATTTGTAAATAAAACAAAGAATATTGGAGTGCATTTTACAAGAAAACATCATTTATATTATATTATAATTTTACTTGAATTCTGTAAGTAAAATATTAATTTGTTCAATTTCATTTGTATATTACTATATGCAATTATAGTACATTTAATACACACTTTTATTCAAAGCGATTTAATAATAATTCTAATAATAATAATAATAATAATAATTATTATTATTATTATTATTATTATCATCGCTATTATTATGTTGTAAATAAAGACATTTTGGAGTACATTTAATGAGAAAATACAACTTTAGTTTGTCTACTTCAAAACTTTACATTTAATTGATTGACTTGATTTATAATTTACTACTAATATAATTTAATATTATATTAAATTTATGATATTTTAAATTTGATAAATAAAATATTTAATATTTAATAATTATTGATAATTCATTATTTAATTACAGTACATTTTATAATGCTTTTATCTATTGTGACTTAATAATATTAATACATAAACAAAATAATAAAAAAATATTATTATTATTATTATTATTATTTATTATTATTATTATTATAGTAGTTGTTTTTATTATTATTATTATTATTATTATTATTATTATTATTATTATTATTATTATTTTTATTATTATTATTATTACTTGACCTCATGTTGGGTGTTTGCTTATTGATTCTTTTCCGAAACTGACTGTACATTATTGCCTAATTTTGCCTCAACTGCCTACCAAATACATAATGTATACGTGTCTAGAAATCTATACGTTTAAGTGGTGGCCTTTTTTGACTAGAAAGCCCTAGAAACACCCTAGCAACTGCATACAGTAGCAATGCCCTGGTAAACATTTAGGCTTATTTGCAATAACTTGAACTGCCCAATCAAGCACAAGATATATGGGAACCTGTATTAATAATGTTACTAGTGTCATGTTTGACTTCATGTTGACTATATTGTTCAAAACATCACATAAAGCAACATAAGTCGTGCGAGTACTTTGAAAGAGTTGAACCCAACGTTTTAAAACACAGGCCACACTTGTGTTTAGTGGCTCAGGGACTTTAGAGTTCTTACGGTCTGCACGCTGAGGCCAGTCATTGCAGCCCCTGGAGAAATTCAGGTTTTAGTGTCACAATAAAGGGCAGAAGACCATCTCATCCAGAGGGGACTTAACCTACTTCTGGATAAGAGCTTTGCCTCACAAACACTTTCTGAGCGTCCTATTTATGCCTGTGTTGTGTGTTGTGACATCACGGCTCAACCTCAATGCCTCAACCAATGAATCTTATTTTTAGACCGAAGTGTTTTTATTATTGTCATTATCGGTTCTTTTGCATCTCTTTGTTAATGTAATACATGTCGATTAGCAGTCTAATTATATGCTAATATAATTGCACCCAATCTCTAATTAACAGCTAATAAGTACATGAAGGATATCAAGCGTATAGCCTCTGGTGTAATCATGCCTTTTAAAAGTAGAGAACTTTAAACACTTTTTAATGCTGCATGGGACTAAACACACGCCAAAAAAAAAAAAAAAAAGAAAAAGTAGTTTGCAGTTACAAAATTCCCAGGATAATTAGCTTGGTTCATCAGCAATGCGGGGATGCGAAACCTTTAGACAGGGCATGCGTTCAAGAAAGGAATAAGAAAAAGAAAAAAAAACTTGTTAAAGGGAAAGGTTGCCAACTCTGTCATTGTTAACAACATGATTTTAATGTTGTTCTAAATATGTTTGACTTTCTTTCTGTTATTACTGACCCCAGACATTTGATTATATTATATTACGTTATATCATGTTATATTATGTTAGATTAGATTAGATTAATTACTACCTGTCTATATTAGATGTGTTGCTTCAGAGGTATATTTCCTGCTTTAATTGTGAGAAGTTGCATAATGATAATGATAATGATGATGATGATGATAATAATAATAATAATAATAATAAGAAGAAGAATAAGAATAATAATAATAATGCTGATGCTTTTTACATGTATTATATTTATGAAATAAATTAATAATAATAATAATAATAATACATTTATTTAATGAATATAATACACATAAAAGCATTATTATAATAAATAAATAAATAAATTGGGGGTTTTATCATTTATTTGTGAGCGGAGTATTTTTCAGTGAATATTTCAGTAATGAAAGAATATATTTTGTGGGATCTTTTAATGACTTCAGAATAGTTTGAATAATGATACTTTTATCCTGTTTTGAATATATGAATACACACACATACATGTGTATATATTTAAGAAATTTTTATGTGTTAAAATTATGTATTATGTAGACACACACTTTTTTTGTTTTTTAATTATTTTTTAAATTTATTTTATTGTTTTAATCAATTTGACAGCACCAGCTTTTTTGTCAGTCTTAGTCCTCACCTTTATTATATATAAAAATAGTGGTCGGTGCATCTATCAAAAATGCACCTTTTATATTTCACAAAAAGTCATTCAAGTTTTGGAGGGTGAACCAGTGACCGATTTTTCAATATAACAATATCTCAGCCTTTGCTCTCTCTCTCTCTCTCTCTCTCTCTCTCTCTCTCTCTCTCTCTCTCGCCCTTCTATATTTCCTGTGCCACCCAGAAATGCTGATGTGGATATAAGTGATGAGAGCTGCGTGTCTGTCCCTTCATCTCCGGCCTGTCAGCTTAGTTTTTGTATAATTATATTAATGGGGTGTGACAGGAGCGTAACGTATCAGCACTCGGAGATGAGCAATCGCCCAGAGCCCGTCCGCGACGAGCGCGCATCAACACGACCTTCTTCATCTGCTGCGCTCGCGTCTCGCTTCTCGCTCCTCGCTCCTCGCTACTTGAACCGAGCAGCGACGGGGTCGAGAACGCTTTGGTCTTTATAAAGAGAAACATATGTAACTGTGTGTCCACGTATCTTCTCCCTGTCTGTCTTGCTCTCTGTCTCTGTATTGTATTTATCCATCTTTTCCCCTACCTAACACACACACACACACACACACACACACACACACACACACACACACACACACACACACACACACACACACACACACACACACACACACAAATATTCTGCCTCAAGTGTTCAAGTAACGTTGTGTGTCAGGTTGAAGCCTCACAGTAACGCCTCATCTCTTACCTTTCCATTCCCTCAATATTGTATAAGGGCTGAAATATTAACAAGGCACTTTTTTGTGTGTGTAGAAGCTCAGCTATGTAGTGACACCCACGTTCAGGCCTGAAGTAGCCTGTGCAGTCATTTATTGATTGGTTGAGGCTGACTCCGGTGTGAGGAAGTCTGAGGCTCATCCAGAGCTGAGGCTATCTGTAACTGATTAATTCTGGACTTACAAAGGGGCTAAAATGTTTTTAAAAACTCAATTTTGGCAAAGCAAGGATAGTTAAGCTGCTCAGGATATTAATTTAATTAATTAATTAATTATTATTATTATTATTATTATTATTATACAATAAGGTTAATTAGTTAACAACATTAGTAAACATGAACTAAGAATGAACAATACTTCTACAGCATTTATTAATCTTAGTTATTTTAATAATGCATTAGTAAATGCTGACATTAACATTAACAAGTTGAGTTTTTGTTAACATTAGTTAATGCACTGTGAACTAACATGAATAAACAATGAACAACTGTATTTTCATTAACTAACATGAACAAAGATTAATAAAGTGTAATAAATGCATTGTTCATTTTTTGTTCATACTAGTTAATACATTAACCAATGTTAACAAATGACTACTACTACTAATAATATCATTTTAATAAAATTGTATATATATATATATATATAATACAATTTTATTAAAATGATATTATTAGTAGTAGTCATTTGTTAACAAAGTGGTCAGGGTTTAGTTGGTCAGGATGGCCTTAATAGCCTCTACTGGTAGATGCTTTTATTCTCCATTAACAGTCTTATAATATTCTAATGTATTCAGACAATTTTGTTTAATAAATATTTAATATATGTAATAAAATATTTAATAATGTATTAATTTAATATGAAGTATTCATTTATTTATTGTTTAATGTTATTATGAACAATGGCAGCAGCAACAACAACAACAACAACAGCAACAATACTACTACTACTACTAATAACAATAATAACTCTTACTAACAGCACTAACAACAATAAAATTATTGCAGTTATTATTAAATATTATGATTATTATTAACATCACCAACAATAATATGATCATGATCATCATCATCATTGTTAATAATTACTCTTAACATCAACAACAACAACACCAACAACAATAAAATTTATTATTATTATTATTCAATATGATTAAAATATTAATAATATTGTATCATTATGGATGATGTTGTTGTTTTTAATAAATCTACAATACATCAGTACCTAAGACATATTTAGTATTTTATTTTGTGATTTCACTCAACTGAAAAGCCTGCTGCCAAGGTAATGGCCATGTGTTTGCATGCTCTAAAACATTTAAGCACATATATGGCTTTGAAATGCTTGCAGTGTTTTGCCTTAAAGAATTTTCAGCAAGTTTATATTTAAGCTGTTTATGCCTGTTCCTCTATTGCTGTTGAGTTCAGTGACTGCCTAGGGGCAGTGTGACAGTCAAACAGCTCAGCAAGTGAGCAATGCTATTGCGTCTAGCCAAAATAACTGACTTTCAAATATCTCAGCATACACCAGCTCTTTGCTACGACGATAGTGAACGTACCAGTGAGGAGAAAAAATATCATATTTGTCTGGAGAGCCGTGTAACTCCAACTTAAACATAAATGTAGATGATTCAGAGACATTATTGTGAAAGCTGACTCTGTGTGTGTGTATGTATGTGTGTATGTTTGTGTATATATATATATATATATATCTCAGAGGTGGCGTCAACCAAAAATTTTCTGTCATTGACAGATTTTTTTTTTATTTTTATCAGTGACGGAAAAATCTGAAGGCCGTCCGTCACTTTGACAGATTACACTGAGGGTGATCTATTGGAATTCATAACTGTAATTCCCACCCTGTCCAGTTGGTGGCAAGTGCGCTCAAGTGTGGCAGCAGAGTGTGGGATCAACAGCTCCAGAACAAAAATAAAACTGTCACTAGTCTTCTGCTATACGTTTGATTACGAACAGGTGAGTATCCACTAGTAAAGTGAAAGTGATGATCAGTTTACGCTGCCGCTTCACTTGATCTGAGGTGTCTACAGTGATCTATCACGCCACATTAAAGAGTGCCAAAATGGCGACAGTTATTTATTGCTTGAATTTCCTAATGAAATGGACAGAATTTGAAATCTGAGACTGTTTCATATCAAAAGTAACACAGCACAAAGCTTAACCTATTGCAAGATTTTTCTTTTTTTTTTTTTTTGCATGGGAGGCGCACTATATGTATGGTTCATTCATCGACTGAAAACAGAATTGATTGTGATTTAAGGATCGATATTGGTTCGTAAAAATGAGAATCTATTAAAATCGAGAATTTTTTTTTTTTTTTTTTTTTTTTTTAATTTATTTATTTATTTTACCCAGCTCTAACATGTTTTGTTGTTTTTAGTGTCCTCCGCTGTCACCCTTCTGGTCTTGAACATGAAAAGTGATGCACAGTCTCTATTCATCTGTTCTCTTCACAAATAAATAAATGCATAAACCTATATGCTCGTCCTGTAGGTTCATTATTAAAAATGAAAATGTGAACAAAAATACAAGCAATTAATTGTGTTATTATAATAAAAACATGAGCGGTAAAATGATGGGTAATAATAGATTATGACAGAATTTTTACGACCCTGTCCGATCATGACGGACAATGTTAAAGTCTAACGCAACCTCTGATATATATGAGATATATATATATATATATATATATATATATATATATATATATATATATATTATATACCTTCAAAATGTATTGTTTGAAACATCAACATAATAATGTTACATTTACAGAAGGAGGTTCTGCCCTCAGAAGAGCAAATAAGGCTTGTGATTGGCCAGCGTTGGCATGGTTGGGGAAAACTCCAGACATAGTCTGAAAAAATGTGACATATCCCAGATTAACAGATTAATTAGAGTTTTATATGGTCTGTGAGGCATTTGAATTTTTTTATATACAGCCTCTGTTTGGCACAGTGAACATTTTTCATTGATCTATTGGAATTTGAGAGCGGTGTAAATATACTGTACGATAGAAACTTTCAGAAATATACTGCCGTCCAGCATGCATGGCGTGATGCCACGAAATTAGTTTAGAAAAGTTGAACAGCACTTCAACAGTAATTAAAAGAGCTTGTTGGCTGGGCAGTAATGAAATCTCTCTCTTACATATTGATCCATGTTTGCTGGAGGAAAATGCTTGGATGATTAAAACCTTGCTGATACAGGACTTTCTCTGGTTCTGGTTTTGCTCCTGTGTCAACATGGCAAGGCATGCGGTGGCTAAAGTGGATTGTAAAGCAAAATCCTTATAATGTAGAGTTTGCTATTCATTTGCATTAGCCATAATTGGAAATACCAATGCAAATTTCTATTTTCCGTCCCTTTCTTCTTATATAAGCACTGTATAGGAAGTTTTAGTGACCTTCCATTGACTAAGTTTTGCTTCTTCCACCCAAAACTTGTCTAAATATACTATGCAAGAGAGCTGATTTCAGGTCAGTGTTAAAGGTCATATTGTTGTTCGAACATCAAAGTTCATGGTTTTAATTGAGAAGGAACATTATTAAACCTCCCATTTCACCAACAAGACGGCAGTTACTCACAGCAATACCAAATCAATGCTGCTAACAGTGTGAACCACCTGTTGTCGGCCTTGATCCTATCAACTAATGTCAATTACACACCAGTGCTGTTTGTGTAACGAGAGGGTACAAAGCGTGAGTTTGCAAGATCATTTTGTTCGCTGATGTATTAAAAAAAAAACCTGAAGTGAGCAATGAAAACACTCAATATCGCATTTGCCACATCCTCAAATAGTGCAATACATTAATTTTCAACAGTGCCACAGAGATCAACAGCCACTTTGGAGAATTTCACTCCTAATATAACTATTCTGGTTCTGAACTTGACATGATAAAAAAATTAAAATTATTTATTTAAGCAGGAACTAGTGGTCTTGTATGATTGTATTCGTATGTATGTATTTATTTATTATTTAAGATTTGAATTTGACTTTCTCTGAGAGGGCATGTGCCAGTTTGAATAGGCATGGTGCTTCTGTGTGTAAGTGTGTGAAATTAATGGTTCCCTCAACATTTCAGGAATTCTGAAATTAAAAAAAAAACACAAGAGGAATTACAATTCAAGAGGGTCCATAAGAGACCCTTGTGGTATATCTATCTGAAGAAAGAAAAAAAAAAACTCAACAATGAGTTACTCCAATTAATCAAAACTGAAATGATGTTGCTTTTGACTGAAATGTTATGGCCTTTTGTCACTGATTGGCGTGCATTGGTTTCTTCTTCTTCTTCCTCTTCCTCTTCTTCTTCCTCTTCCTCCTCTTCTTCTTCTTCTTCTTCTTCTTCTTCTTCTTCTTCTTCTTCCTGAAAGAACTGAAATGAGAGGGTTTGTCACATTAGGCTCTCTGAGGTGACTGATGTCACATCAACAACATATAATGGTGTTAGAAATAGCCTTCCTCACAGGTAGTAATATCAGGTGTTATTTGTCCAGAGATGCCTGCTGTCATGGCACAATTCCATTCCTGGGCCTTTTGTTCACTCTACAGTGTGTATAACACCTGCAAAATACAAATTATATGATACAAAATCACTTTTATTAATCAGTATTTTTCCCCTTTGTTTTGAAAACAAAAAAAACAAAAAAAAACAAACAAAACAAAACAAAAACAAAGGGGAATATATCCTGGATTTATTTTATTAACTTTTTTATTTTTATTTTTTTAACTCATTAGTATTTGTTCTGCTTATTTTAAGCATCTTTTCTCTTTTAAACTAAAAACTTTTTTTTCTTTCTTTTCTTTTTTTAATTTTTTTTTTTTTTAGATAGATATCCGTTATCTCTATGAATTGTGTTTTAAATGGCTTATATATTGATGTATGTTTTGCTACATATGTAACATGAGATTCAAGATATGTTACTTATCCATGACTTAAGATAAATAGTTTATCTACTGTATACTGTCATTTCGGATTAAGTTACACCATTTGCAAAGCTATATGCTGCAAGTAGTTCAATGCATAGTGAAAGACATTAGGTATACAGACGTTAAGCTATTTCAAGTACTTATTTTACTTTGAATCAAAAGTTGTAATGTTGTGAAAAACAATATTTTTACAATATCAAACTCTCGAGATTCTTCCTCGGTTTGTTCTACATGCCATTTCATGCCTCATCCTAGTTTTTTTGCCCCTTGTATTCTTTTCTCGAATTTCCTATTCATCTCTACCATTTCAGAACATTTTCCTCCTCTGCCATATTGATATTTCCCTCACCATCAGCAACTACATAAGGCACAAACAAGGCACACAAAAGGTGAGAAACTTCACTCAATCCATATGAGAGGCACAGTTCTCACAAGCATGCCAGCTCCGCCCATTCAGTCCCAGTCGGCTCTTAGACTGTCCTTTTGTATAGAGTGATCGCTCTCTGAATCTTCCCTCTGTGCTGGATGAAAGTGCAAGGTCAAGTATTTCATCCTGACATCAGCCAAATATCCCTTCTCCACAGCCTGTACATAGCTTTGCTATTAGATTTGTGTTTCTCAATCCATCTAGAGGTGGAACATCCCTAGGCATTCAGGTCAACTGTGTATCTGTGCATGCATGCATATTTCATCCTCCAGAAACAATTCTAGCAGGAATTATGTCATGGAATTACAAAATAAGGATCCAAAATTACATGCACCAAAAATCTTTGCTTATGGCTTAAAATCTTGGTTAAAAAATGTATATGGAATGTGTTATTTTGGGATCCAGTTTTGATATATTCATGTTTACAGGCAATAACGCTTGTGCTACTAAGCAGCCTGGAACTTTTGGGACTAAAATGCATTTAAAACCCTTTGGTTAGTGTCTGAATTTAGCTCTTGGTATGGCACCAGAGTCATGTTGTTTAAGTTTATTGTCAGATGGATTTTCCGCCTAAGGTTTCAATGGAACAATCAAGTATACCCATGAGCCAAACACCATTGGAGCTCCGCTGATCTGTGTTTGAACCGCACACCACCCTCTCTGGGCATGTTTGGACAGATCAATGCAGCCAGGTCTTTTCAATTAAAAAGATTTGCTGCAGTCTTCCTTGTGAGATTGAATTATTGACACGCACGTTACACAAGAGCTTTGATTAAATCTTGACCGTTGGATTGTGTCTTTTGCAATGTTCGGCCCAAGACACACATAGGGTCCCTTTTTTGCCAATTTGGTAGTATATACAGTGGGGACTGAAAGTCTGGTAACATACGGAACATTACAGATTTGATTTTAAATGTAAATCTAAAAATACCATATAGAGGAAATGTTTTAGACGTTATGCAATTGAATAAATATTTAAGGTTTTGCTTCTGAACAGAGTTTGTAGTGTTGTTGAGATTGCACGTGTGAGATTAATGGGGTATTTTTTCCTCAGGAGAAACATCTGAGAGGCGAGAGACTTAAAGGGGTCACATCATACATTTTTTATTATTTAATTTTTCCCAGAGGTCCACTTTACAGTGTTAGTAAAGTTTTTAGTGCCAAAACTACTCGTAATTACATGGCCATTTCCTACTATCTCTTTGACCCTTACATTGTCCTCATCTAAAAATATCAAATGCTTCGCAAAGTCTGACAGGCTTAAACAACTGGAACATATCACACAAACTGTTAAGGAAATGAAAACGACAGCTCCTTGTTTTTAATGTTGAGGTCTTTCAGAAAGGTCTGCATAGTTGTAGGTGATACACGCAGTCAGGAACTGCATATGTTTGGTGAACTTTCACACATCCTTCAGAAAAGTCTGCAGAGTGTAGTTGCCACACACAGTCAGGAACAACATAAGTAAATTTTCCACATTTAGCCTTTAACCTCTTGTGCTGTTTTAAGCCTAGCTTTCTTCTCACAACCTGGCTGGGCAGACTACCATGACTGGTTTCTGATCTTCTAATGTATAAATGTAGACTTCTGTCTGAATCCAAAAAGATTCAAGAGTTCGAAATGAGCCTTTTTTTCAGCATTATTTCAATGTGCTCTTTTTGTATTCTGTATTATTTTGAATTCTGAAAATGTTTTTTTTTTTTTTAATATTCAGATAAAGTGCTTTTATCTCAAAAGATCAAGGACAATTTGATTCCTCATGATAGGACTCCTATCTAGGAGAAGCAGTTGAGATATTAAAGAGATGTCATTTGTGATTTGTCTTTCCTGTGGGTTTCGTCTCTTCCAAAGAACCACTGACATAAATTGGGTTGAGAAGAAACGACACTCAACTCCATCTGGAGTTCTAGAATTAGAACAATGAGAACACTTAGAACTGCAATTATCACAGCTGACTGTGATTCCACATTAGTCGACGTTGACGTTCGGTTTGCTTTCAGAGCGAGAGGTGACTTTGCACCAGGAAGGAGGAGGAGGAGGGAATAGAAGGACCAGATTTACACTTCTCTGCAGTCCCAGTGTATGTCATTAAAGGCAGGGGTCCGTGTAGCAGTTCCGCTCCCGTCCCACCTTCCTCGCTGGTCCGGGAAGCCTGACTCCGATCTGATTTATCTGCCCTGTCTCTCAGCCCCGGCTTTTCCCGCCAATGGGGAAAACAAAGCTGACTAGATTTACGCCTGGAGATGAGATGAGATTCGCTTTGGCACGAGCACATGGCTCTGGTGATGGTTCAAACCACTCCCCTCTTCGCCCCCGTCCCGCCCTCCCTTCCGAGCTATGATTGGACATCGGTACGGCCACTGGGTCCAACTGATGGATGCTCGCTTGCGCTCTGCCTCTAAAAATATTCCGTGCAAGACACGCTGATATTAATTCTCTCTCACAAAGCCTCTGTTCTCTGTTCTCCCTGTGTGTCCTCTGTCCCCCGGTGAACTCTTGTCCTCCATATTCTTCCTTAGTTGCTTTGACATCACTGTTTGCCATCTTTTCACAATACAAGGGTTGGAAGGTATGATCAGAATCTTACATACAGTATGTTGTATGGTTTATGCTTTACCACACTAAGGATGTATGTAAGGTATAATGAACTGTCATTATCGCCAAAAAGACAGGACGATCAGGGGTTTAACATCTTAATGTAGCATATTGACTTTAAATTATTTTCCAGTAAAAATATCTGTTAAAAATAATGGTTCTTCCCTCTTAAAAGTAAAGGCTCCAAATTTTAGCTTCTCCAAATAACCTTTAAGTGAACAGTTCTCAAAATAACTATTATATTATATTTTCCAAGTGTGAGGAACATTTTAATAATCCAAAGAACCTTTTTTTTTTTTTTTTCTTTTTTTTTTTTTTTCCATTTTAAAAAAAGAAAAAAACTTTGAAAGGCTCCATTGATGTTAAAGTTTGTTCATGGAACCATCAAGGCCAATAAGTAACCTTTATTTTCAAGAGTTCTTAATGGCATCTGTGCTTCCATGAAGACCCTTTAGCATCCTTTCCATTGCACAAAATGTTCATAATATTAAAAATAAAGGTTGGCATCTATGGATCCATGAAGAAGCTTTAACATCCAGTAAAAGGTTCTTTGGATTTTTAAAATGTTCTTTGCATTAAAAAAGCTGTTTAGAACTGTTCACTAAAACATTCTCGGAGGAACCAAAAACAGTTATTCTATGGCATTCACTACGAAAACGTCCTTTTTAGAATCTTTTTTTTTTAATTATTATTATTGAAATGTTCTTCATACTAAGAAAAGAAAATGGTTCTTTTATGAACTGTTTACTAAAAGTATCTTCAGGAAAGCCAAAATGGTTTTTCTATGGGATTGTTACAAACCCCCCTTTTTAGAATCTTTATTTTTAAGAATGTAGATAAATAAGTAATTCTGCATAGGATATTACATTTTCAGATAATGGATTTTTAGGTGTACCTTTATTGCACTTAGATTGTTTTTATCACTTAAGTACTGTATTTACAACAAGTTAAAAACAAGCAAAATCTTGCAATGTGGTTATCTTTTTACCAGTGAAGGTCAGACTAGGGCTTGCATTAAAAAACAGTACTCCAACTTGTTTTGTCCCTTACAGCATCCCTTGACAGTTTTCCCGCTTGTCTTGATTTGGACACATAACCTGACTGTGCAAATATATCTGCTGCAGTGTAAATGGTATCAAAAAATTGACTCTTTTTTTAACAGCATCAGTATAAACTATCAATTTTTTTTAGCATCCTACTGCCCAGATTTAATGTATATTTCTCACTCGCTCTCTTCTCTCAGTGCCTCTCAGCTCCAAATCTTTTATATAGCGCAGGTCGCAAGTGGGCCTACCTGTTAGCATCTGTTTAATTTGTTGCAACAGGGTAAACCATGCAGAGTAAAGAAGATTAATCTTCTCATACACACCAAGGTCTGGTTGAACCTCTTATCTCACAGATAAATGACTCTTTACTCACTAAACATGTTGCATTGTGTAGTTTTGAATGGTCTTTTTTACCTCCAATGTACCCCGTTCAGGACTTGATTTATGATAGCGCCATTCCCAGAGCTTGGGTTCTCGGTATCAATTTTTTGGTGGTTTTTGAGGCTCATTACTATCTGTAAACTCTGATTCTGTATCCCCTCCAAAAAAAATCGCCAGGGATTTGATTTCTACCTTATGGGAGATGCAAATGAAAATGACACAGCTTTAAGGTGCAACTACGCAAGTCCAAACTACGCTTGTACTTCTGAAATGAAAGACCTTGGAAACTTCAAATGTTTTTTGTGGCTCCTCTTCCATCTCTCACTCGTAGATTAATGATGTGTAGCGTGCCGACATCTTTCAAATCTCAAAATAGGATCCCAGCTTTTAAAAATAGTTTTTTTATGAGCCCTTTCCAGCTGATCTGCGAACCCGACGATCATTTTTAATAATGCGCTAATCATTACAGGGACTCATAAACTGCAGCACCCACTGCGACGTCAGGGCGAGCCGGGAGTGTATCAGTTCAGGTCTTGGCAGCTGTTCGGAGGCCGACAAATACAGCAGCCAAAATCCGGTGGCCGTTATAAATGGCCCTGTCCTTCAGAGAAAGATAGCAAGGACTTCAAGACTGCTGGAGACGAAGAGAGAGGAAGGGAGCGGGAGAGAGAGTGTACTACCTGCTTGGAGAGTGCTGTATTTGGACGAAACATATGCCGATGACCTGAGGAATCATGTCAGAGTCTGAGGGATCGAGCCGCCCCCGGTGTTATGGATTTCAACATCCAGGCAAACACTGCAAAAACTCTCTCCCACTCTTTTTCAAATCATTTCATAGCCCACTATATATACTGCAAATAAAAGTGTCAGAAAGGCCAAAAAAGAGAAATCTATTTACTGTAAAATAGTTCACCCAGAAATGAAAATTCAGCATCATTTATGTACCCTCCTGTCATTTCAAAACTGTATATTTCTTCTGTGGAACATAAAGATATTTGTGAAAGGCAGTTTTTCTTTTTTGTTTTTGTTTGTTTGTTTGTTTTTTTTTGTTTCCCCCCCCCCCCAATGGGATCCAATGCTGTTTAGTTTCCAATTTTTTCCAAAATATCTTATCTGAAGAAACAAGTAAATGATAAAATAATGATCAATTATCTCTTTAATCAGTATTTTGTCTTTCCAGAAATAAATAAATAAATATTTTTTGTATTTTAATAAACATTTTTGATTATCATATATATTAGTGCTGTCAAACAATTAATCGCGACTAATCACATCCAAAATAAACGTTTTTATTTACTTAATATATCTGTGTGTACTGTGTATATTTATTATGTGTATATATATAAATGTACACACATACAGAATATATTTTGTTTATATTTATATTTCAATGCGATGACAGTATAATATATATATAATACAAAACTGTGTGATGTAAACACAGATGGAAAAAAAGGCCGAATTCTGAGTATTTCTCACAATTGTTTCTATCTTGTTTATAAAAACCTTCTTCTTCTTCTTCTTCTTCTTCTTCTTCTTCTTCTTCTAATTATTGCAAGAAACAAAGTCCCAATTGTGTAATTGAAAAATTGCCTCTTTTTTTATTTTTCTGGTTTTATTCAATGGCGAAAATGGACTTAAAGGTGGGGTATGTAATTTTTCAAAATCGCTTTAGAAAACTGAGTTGGGGCCAAGTACCAAAACAAACTTGTAGCCAATCAGCAGTAAGGGGCGTGTGTACTCATGATGCAGAGGAGAGAGCGCTCATCAGTGCACAGGACGGACATTAGCCGAGTGACGACAGAAAGATGGCGGAAAAAAAAACAAAAGAGGAAAAACGTCTGCAGAACAATTAGGCAAGAAGTAGGACCTGTGTAAATATCGGATGAGCTTTCCAGCACGGGAGAGAACTCAAGGAGCGGAAGGCCTGCGATCGGGCGCCAAGGTTGCTTTATTTCTTCTTGATAGGTGAGTAACACTGTGTCTACACCGGACGCGCCGCAACAGCTAAAGTCTACCTACACTGAACGCGATAAAGCAGCCATTAAAAAATGAAATTTGTGTCAATACGTCATGAATAGAAAGCGGCAGCAGTTTTCTGTCAGAGATTTGTCGCGCCGCACAGCATCCAGTGTAGACAGCATCGCTGATTATAATGACTTCTATAGTATTTTGGCGTACCGCTCGCATCTGGTGTAGACACGGTGTAACATTGGTTTTGCTTTGTGTCACATAATCGTTGCCTGGGTTGCATAGGCTACATATGTGTGGGGTGGAGCTATCAAAATTGGGGTGAGACCGTGTTTGTTTGGGTGATTTTAAATATCAACATTGGCTACCAGAAATCGCTTACTCCACCTTTAACATATAAACACAATATGTATAAACAAAATATTGTCAGAAAACTCTGAAAACTTACTTTACGTAATTTTGCTTCCTAGATAAACGTACCATGTTTTAAGTATAATTAGTTATAATATAAACAACAACAACAACAACAGAGTATGATGATGAAATTATTATTATTGTTATTTTTTATCCTATAAACAATTATTATTGTCCTTCCGCTTTCATTTATAGTATGAGTGATTTAAAGTTGATTTGTGTAAAAACAACAACAACAACAACAACAACAACAAAACGTGGTGTTGGTCAAGTGTGAGCAACATTTATATTTTTTTTCATTTGTGCAAGCTGCAAAGTGACGATTCTGGCATGCAAACAACTTTATCATTAATAAAACTTTGCAAGTACTTCTCTGAGCTCTTTGTAAGTACGTAAAAGGTCAAATGAGAAACGGCCCTCATTTTCTTGGGATAAATCATCTGAAGTGACTGAGGCCAAATAACCTTCATGACGAACATTCACTAGAAACCAATTCATAGGAAATTCAAGTGCCTCAGTTTCTTTGACACAATGTACCGTGATGAGAAATGACAGAGAATGGGCAAATTCATCTCAGCACCTTCTAACATCGATATTAAGTACCAAAAAAGGCACAAATAAGTACGTCTGTGCATGTATTCCAGCGCTTACAGGAACAGAATAGGCTGCGTGCTGTAATTTTCAAGTTACACCTCATCAGCCATCACCGCATTCCCAGACTGCTTTGCATCCCAGACTTATGGCCACGTTTCTGGGGGATAAGGAGCGTTCAGCACTTTGCGTTTAATCAATCTGTCCGTGAAGGTGACATTTTCAATTGATCCGCTGCAATTTACTTCACCGAGTGTCAAGCCTATTTTCATCCGCTGCTGTTTTAAGGTGCTCAGCAGTGCCAGTGTGTTTGGAATATCAGAGGCGCTCTCATTTGAAGGGGCTTTAGGTAAATGCACCTTGTCCTGGAGCCAGGAGAGCGTTCGTGTGTTTACCTTGGTGTCATTGTGTGTGTTTGTTTGCGGTTAAAATCTCTTCATCTTGATTATTTCCCCAGCTTTCCCATCTGTTTCCAAGGCAATGAGTTCATTTATTTGCTAATTAGTAATTAGTGTTTGAGATGATGATGAGAATAGAAAAATTAATCTGTTGCATGATAACTAAATGCAACAATAATGATTTTTATCAAAATAAGACACTGCAAAAATCAATTTCTTAATCACATTTTCAGTAAATATAAAGTAAAAAAAAAAAAACAGTTTTTACAACAACTTAAACAAGATGCATATGTGACCCTGGATCACAAAACCAATCTTGAGTCGCTGGGGTATATTTGTAGCAATAGCCAACAATACATTGTATGGGTCAAAATTATTGATTTTTCTTTTATGCCTAAAATCATTAGGATATTAAATAAAGATCATGTTCCATGAAGATATTTTACAAATTTCTTAACGTAAATACATCAAAACTTAATTTTTGATTAGTAATGCATTGCTAAAGACTTCATTTGGACAACTTTAAAGGCGATTTTCTAATCTCGGCCAAATCTTGTTCTATCATAACAAGCAATGCATCAGTGGAAAACATACAGATATTTTTTTAGATAAAAATTAAACAACTAAATTAATGTAAATTAAATTAACATATACACACACTACCATTCAAAATTTTGGGGTCAGCATTTAAAAAAAAAGAAAGAAATTAATACTTGTATTCAGCAAGGGGGTATTAAATCGATGAAAATTAACAGTAAAGACTTAATTCCAAAAATTTTAAATTTTGAATAAATGTTCTTTTGAGCTTTCTATTAATCAAACAATTTGGACATTATGATATATTTCCACAAAAATAAACTGTTTTCGATGTTGATAATAAGAGTAAATATTTCATTAGCAGCAAATCAGCCTATTAGAATGATTTCTGAAGGATCATGTGACACTGAAGACTAAAGTAATAATGCTGAAAATTCAGCTTTCCATCACAAAAATAGATAACATTTTAAAATATATAAAAACCGAAAACAATTATTTTAAATTCTAATAATATTTCATAATATTGCTGCTTTTGTACCAATTTATTTTTGTTTAAATGCACCTTGGTCAGCATATTATTATATTATAATATATTATGAATCAAATCAATGAATCGATTGGTTAAGGATAACACAAGGCTTCACTTTCAGCATGCTGGACAATCGTCCTCGGTTTCTTAGCATGAGCGTGGCAGGCGGTGTGCATCTCATTTGGGTCAGTCTGTATTAGGATCTGAGCATGAGTGGGACGGACAGGCTGTTGAGTCCATCCAGCTGGCCTCAGATCAGTGGGTTTAAGAGCTGCCAGGTGTCAGATGCCAACTAAAGAACAGGCTGGAGGTGGAACGGCCAGTTTAAATGACGCCAGTCGTACTGTCCTGTCGGTTAGCGAGGCGTTTAGTTCCTGCGATATTAATCAGCGCTGCTATTGTGACGGTGAAACCAGTGATACCATTATTTATCTCCATTTCCCTCCCTCTGTCTCTCTCTCTCTGACTATTATTCACGCTCTATTCTCTGCGTGCTCGAATCCATGTTAGAGGCAGATGCTCAATTGGAGTCACATACGTTCATGTATTCAAGTTTGTCTCTGCCATCTTGATTATCATGCAAATCTGTTACTTCCTGGTACTTCATGCAGGCAGGGAATAAAAACAGCCATATTTTGCAGAGCCGACATTAATTTGGTAAAAGTGGATTGCACAAATCTATTGAAGTGGGGACTGAACCTCAATGCATTATTCAAACACGCTTGCGTCGGTGCCCTGGAAATAAAAGCACGCCGAATAATCTGAGACACTATTTTTCATGAATGTGATCTAATATAGCTCATATACCTTCCTTCCATACGGAGGGCTTTCTTTTCCCTATTTATTTCACTTTCTGTCTTGGCTTTTGCATATAACTGCAGCGGGAATGTATATAAAACCTCATATGGGGGAAAGTCAAAAAGATCTCTTTAATATTTCATTTGTTTCCTTTCTAGACAGCTGTAAGGAAATGAAGGACTTTGCTTATGATTTAAAATTCTGTGAACCACTACCCATGAGAAGGAAAAATGACCAATGATATGTTTAAATATTTCAATTATGTCCCATAGACAACACTGAGATTTAATGGAGAAGTGATGCTCAAATTAGATGACTTTAAAAAAAAAATCGGACTAAAAAAAGGTCTAGGAGAAACCGTGATTTTAGAGAAAAAACAAACAAACAAAACAGTAATCTCTCTTTATGCAATCAGAAGTCAGAAATCAAATTTTGAACTCGAATATATCTCAGTTTTATCTAGACAGTACTGAGGAAATCAGTATGTTCTTCTTAGATCATTTATCCATCAAGTCGCTATGGCTCGAAATCCAGCTGAGGTCCTTTAACTAACTAACTGAGGAAATGAAGGATGTTTATGATACCACAGTCTGCGATTGTTACCCATGAGAAGTTTTTTTAATGTCTCAATTATGTCTCGTTTGCAACATTTAATGGAGAAGAAACTGAGACTTTTTTTCTTGAAATAGCCTACTATACTAAAGTTTCACAACGATGTCAAAACAATGTCTTAAACTGTGGTTAAACTCGAGAAGTACTGAAGAATCAGAAATTGGATCACTTTAGAATCTCAGTTCTTTCTTGTAGACAACACTAATCTCGCTTTGATGCAAAAAAAAAAAGCTATCAGAAGTCAGGGATCTCATTATGACCTCCAATTTTTCTCATTCAGCCTTTCAAAGACGAAATAACAAAGTTATGCCAAAACTTTTTAGGAGAAACATCTGAGATGTATTTGTACTACTACAATTCAGAGGAAATGGAGGATGTTGCTTACAATACCACAATCTGTGATCAAAAAATGACCAGTGAGATGTTTTTAATGTCTCAATAACATTTAGATTTAATGGAAAAGAAACAGAGACCATTGCTTAAGATACTGAAGTTTCATAATATATTTTTCTCAAAATCTAACAAGCTGTGAACCAACCAAGATACTGAAGCCAGTGATCAAACAAAATATTAAGTGAAAATCAATCAATCAATCAATCAATCAATCAATCAATCAATCAATCAATCAATCAATCAATCAATCAATCAATCAATCAATCAATCAATCAATCAATCAATCAATCAATCAATCAATCAATCCAGCATCTCAATTGTTTCTCCTAGACAGCACAGAGACTATTTGGGGAGAAGAATTACTCCATCCATCCCAAACGTTTTGAGAAAAACCCAAGTAATCTCAATTTAATACAAAAAAGAACAGAAGTCATAAATCTCATTATGAGCTCAAATATTTTTATTTAGTTTTTCAGACCAACTAAGTTATTGGTTCATTCATTCATTCATTCATTCATTCATTCATTCATTCATTCAATTAACGAGATGAAATTAATACTTAAATTGTACATTCAAACTTAAAACTCCATTAAATATCCCAAGCTGTAAAAGCTTGTTTCTTTCTTTCTTTATTTTGTATAGCTCTGGGATATGATATTTTAATATATCCTCAAACATTTCTTATCTGATACATCTAAAAGCAAATTATGTGGACTGTACAATCCGTATTAATATTTATAGTTCAATTACTGTACGCCAGTTGTATCGTTTTTCATTTCTTCAAGTAATTTCAGAAAAAAACTAAGACAAGACTGACCATTTACACGATTCAGCAAGTCTCCTGAGCCACGAACGAGCAACCTCTGAGCATTAAAATGTTTCTCCGGGCTACTTTACGTGGACTAGCGGCAGCTCCATTATTCAGGTTGTTGTCTGGCAGGATCCACGGCTCAGATGGAGCCCCAGGTGGCCCCGGAGGGGTCAGTGGATACTGATGGACAGAATTCACTCGTTCAAACATGGGCGCCACTCTTCTAGGAAGGACCCCCAAGTCCAAGACACTTGCCATGTCTGTCACCGAGGAACTGTGCCAGCCGACAGATCGCCTCACTTTGAAGCCAAAGGCTCTGACACTGCAGAGTTATAGGCCGAGAAGAAAAAGAGATGCCAACATTAAAGAATTAGAAAGACCAGACTAGCCTTTGAAGTAAAGGAATTTCACACTATCTCTCGTTCTTTGATTTGTGCTCCATAACTTTGCATGAGGAGGTCTCCCATGGCAACCAAAATGCATTTAAATGATGTCATGTCCATCACTTAAGGAGAAGGTTTGAATATCTGAAATATAAATTTTGTTTTTGAAGACAGAGTAAACGTATGCTGCATACTAATGGATGGACTGATGTATAATGTATGATGTCAACATGTGAAGCATAAGAATGTCCATATTAATCATCTTAAAGGAATAGTTCAACCAAAACTGAAAGTTCTGCATTGTTTACACTTATGTTGTTCCCAGTGTTCTGTATATACCATTTATATCTGTATTTAAAGTGTTGAATTAGCTTTTATTTTTGTATTTCTTGTGATTATTTAAATGAAATTAAATTTATAGAAACAGATTTTTAATAGCTTTTCAGAGTTATTTATTTGTATTATAGTATTTATTAATATTTTGAATTAGCTTGTATTTTTTTTTATTTTAGTTTTAGTAAAATTTACGGTAAAAAAATGGCAGCTGTGGTTGCCGGAATTCTACCGTAAAATATACGGTAGCAACATTTTAAGTTTTAACTTAGATTTACAGTTAAATACCATAATTTCATTAACTGATATAATGTTAATATACCAACCTATTGAAGTACTGAAATCTGTTTTGTACCTTTGAAATACACTGCTAACCATCAAATGCAGGTGGTGATGAGAGTCACATGATGAACCAAAGCCCATCACAAGCAGCTTTTAAATAATAACATATATAGAAGGTGCACAGTGTCATTCACACAAGCACTAAACACCATCATGGTGAGACTCATTAAACTGAAATATGCAATAAATATTAATTTAACAACATTAGATGTAACATACAACCCTAATAAACAAAACCCATAAAAAAAAATAAAAAATAAAAAATAAAAATAAAAAACTAAGAAGAAACCTAGTTATTTCAAAGAAAAAACATCAAATTCAAACAAAATTTAAAATGCAACGCAGGGAATTCTGGGAACGTCAATTTATGGTTTTCCCCTGTAAATTTTACATTATTTTTCACTTCCAAAAGCGGTATTTCGGTAAATTTGTCTTTCACATTTAAATTTGTCTGAAATGTATATTACAGTTTTTCACCGCATATATTAGGGGAACTTACCGTTAACCATTTAACAGGTTTTTACCGTAGCTTTTTCACAGTTTTTTACCGTTAAAATCACGGTCATTTTTAACATTGTATAGCTTTATTTTTATTTTTTTATTGTAATATTTATATAATTTATTTTTTATTTCAATTACAGAAACAAATTATTAATAATAATATATAAACATATGCACATTTTATTTTGGTGTGTTTAATTAGTTATTAATTGGTTAATTGAGCAAGATTATTATGTATGATGTTCCTAGTTTTATTTCAATATTATTTATATATTAGTTGGAATTGTCTTGTATTTTTATACTTTAATTTCAATTTTAATTTAAGTTTTATTAAGGTTATGTGATTTTTGTCTTATGTATTTGTTCGTTCATTCGTTCATTCCTTCCTTCCTTCCTTCCTTCATTTATTCATTCAACTTATTTTAGGTAGTTGCCAGTGCAATGTTTCTAATTTATTATTAGTATTATTTATTTATTTATTTTATTTTTTTTCATTTTTTTTCTTGGCTGTATATATCTAAATATGTGAAAATTTAATTTTGGAATGTTGTAATTATTGCATTATTGACAACAAACTAGTGTGGAAATATTATCAGTGGATACTGAATTAAATTTCATTCTTTTTCTCATACAAAGCTTTTTCAGAATGCTTAAAATATACTCATATTGGCCACTTTTTTAGTGCTTTTTGTCATTTTTGCAGCTTGACAGACTTTGGTCAACCTTCACTTTCACTGCATGGAAAACATCAGCATCACATACACTGTCCCTTTAAGAAAACACAGATTTTAGTAAAGTTCATAGACATAATGAAAGCCATATTTAGAAACTCCATATTCATATTGGTGATGTGGTCCATTAAGTGGCTGCTCAGTATTCATAAGCAATCCCAGAATTCCTCTCACCCCATGTTTGCCCTGTTGTCTCAATTTCCCCTTATCATCTCCAAAGACTTGACTCAAATTGAGTGCTATTAGTGTGATGGTACAGAGAACTGCATTGAAGCTATCGCGTAATATTTATGCCAGGTTCGCACACTCTGTAACAATATGAGATATGTTAAATGAAATCATCATTACTGTGTCTTTCATTTACAGATTGCGGATAAGAAGTGTTGTGAACGCCCATGCATTTGTCTGTTTGTGTTTGTATGCGACACACTAACACCATTAATATTCCGCCTGTGTTTCAATATCTGTCTGGATGGCCTTAATTATGACAGCTGGCTACCTGGCAGGCCTAGAAATCAGAGCGGGGGGAAAAAAATATCAATTGATTCGCCCCAGAGGCCCAGCTGTCAATAATCACAGCGGCACGTCTTCAGAATTCCCCATTACAGCCCATTTCCAACCACAGCAACAATGAAACTATTATCACTTGGATTACTTCAAGGTTTAAACTGGCCACAGTAGACTACATATCAATGGAATTTCAATTAAAAGGAACTGGTGCGGGATTCAAAGACAAAGAGTGTTCAACAGGGGCGAGTTTGTGTGAGCCGCTGTATTCCAAAGTACAAAGACAGCATAAAGAAAGCTTGAGATATTAAAGGGTCTCAAGTGAGGCCTTTAGATCTCACAAATTAACCCATGCTTCTTTCTTTATTCGCAAAAATTTACAGTATAGGTCCAAAAGTTTGAGACCACTAGTGACAATGGGAATTTATTTATTTATGTATCTATTAAAGTATAATATGACTTAAAGGGGTCATATGATGCGATTTCAAGTTTTCCTTTCTCTTTAGAGTGTTGCAAGCTGTTTGTGCATATAGATTAGATCCCTGAAGTTGCAAAGACTAAACTCTCAAAGCCAAAGAGATATATTCTTTATAAAAGTTAAGACTTGACCACGCCCACCTAAAACAGCTCATTCAAACATGCCCACATGTCTACGTCAAGGTGTGGGAAGATTTGCAAAACACTGCCTAAATGTATACGCAATGAAAGAAGGCAAAACTATTATTCTCGCTGTAGTGTTGTTGCTGCCACCGGCGCCATGTCGTGGAGATGCTGTGTTTCATTGTGAAAGCGAAGGTACTTTGTTTGGCTTCCAAAAGAGGACACAACTAGTAATCAGTGGTTCAGTTGTATTTACAACACTGTTCCAGAACAGTTCAAATATTAGAATGTGTGCAGCTCTTTTTACGGCGGACTATTTCCTGAACCTGGGAGTAGCTTGGCAGCTGTTCTATAAAGCTGCCAGTTTATATAAAGTGGGGCAATTCCAACTTTGCAAGGACAGTCTGGGGCTTCTGACTTACAGCCTGTAAGTACGTTTTCTTATTTAAAGAATTTGCCACTGACGATTCAAACACGAGTTTTGAGCAGTGTAGTGTAGCCCTTGATTGTTGTTTCTCCGATCACATATTGCAGACATGGTAATGTTTACGTGGTGCGATGCAACCCGACACATAAAAAGACAGTATAAGTCATTATAATCAGTAATTATGTCCCCACTGGATGCAACAAATGCCTCGTTTATAATGGGTTTTACTGTTCTTGTGTCGTCGCGCCGGGACACGGCATCACAATACGGTAAGAGGCGTAACATTTCCGTCTCACGCTTGAGGTATTCGGCCAATCAAAATGCACTGGATAGCTGGCCAATCAGAGCACACCTCGCTTCTCAGAATGATGAGCTTTGTAAAAATAGGTGTGTTTCAGAAAGGCGGAGCATAGAGGAGCAACAATAATGCACAGTATGTGGAAAATAATGTATTGTTTTAACCTTAAACCGCATAAACACTTTACATTACACCAAATACACAAAATAATGTTCTTTTTAGCAACGTCATATGACCCCTTTAAATAAAATAATATAAAACATTCATTATATATATTGAAATGTATATTACATTAAAATGTATTTATTATTATTATTATTATTATTATTATTATTATTATTTTAGAGTTTCATAGATAACATGCTTAAAGGATGGTTATTTTATTTTACAATTAATTTCAGGATTTACAAATACAAAAGCATCATAATGTGAAATTAAATGATGAAATTAATATGAATAAATACACATTTGTTATTATTAGTAGTAGTACTTAATATTGTCCAGAACTATATATGAGCCATAAAATGATGTTACTAATTTTGATGTGTTAGGGCTTTTAGAATATATAAATGGTTTAAAAGTGGTTTTAGAAGTGTGTGACCTCAAAGAATAATATGGAATAATCCAGCCTTTTCACAGCTGGCCGTGTTACTGAAATTGGTTATGGGAATTATCTGTGCGGAGAATGAAAAAGCAATATGAAAAGTGGAAAGTAAGAAATGAAAATCATTATTATCATGGGACATAACATGGAAAATAATAGACTTCTCGTATTAGTTGAGTGTTGAATGTCATCTAACTCAAATTTGTAATGGCCTGTAAATTACCGATTCCAATTTTTCTTCTGACTGGCTGAAAATTTTTGTACACGAGGCATAGCTCTCATATTGACGTTAATCAGAGTTTGCAGTCTTTATCAAATAAATTTCAATATTCAAGAATTATGCCATTCTTGATGACACTGATGACATTCCAAAGGGGATATTAAGTAATTTTGAGCCTGAACAAGCAAGACAGATTCTAAGAAAAGACAGACTTTACTTCCTTGCCAAAAAGGATCAATAAATATTGAAAGACTAAGGATCCTCCATCATTTATGAACTGGGATGGATCTGAATTTTTCCTCCAGAATATATGGGACTCTTTAATGTCTGAGAACAGCCTGTAGATGAGACGGCATCTGTCTAGTTTAGTTTAGTGTCTTTCTGTCTTAGTGTTGAGTATGTAGCTAATAGAAGCAATGCTTCTAATAATTAATTTTAGTGAATCAGGTTGTTGGAAAGCATGATTCATTATGGTTAGTTAGTTTGTTCAGATGGTTGATTTCAATGAACTGGTTGAAGAAAGCATTTCACTGATTCACTTAAGACCTTTGTTTTTTATTGAATTGAATACTGCTATTTTCTTTGTTTTCTATGAAAGCTTGGTAATTGCATCTTTTTGCCTTTAATTTGGACTTTTTTCACCAAATTCAGAGAAGTGAATTCAATAATGACATTAACTTGCAATTGTGGGAAAAGTCAGGATTGTGAGATATAAGCTCACATTATCAAAGAAAAAAGTCAAAATTACCTTCTTTTTGTAGTGGAAAAAAAAACAGAACTCTAAGATTTCAATTTAAAATTGGAGGGAAAGAAATGCAGATTTCTGAAATCTTCAATTCTCACTATTTATGTATGTGTGTACTGTATGTATGCATGTATGTATGTATATATATATATATGTATGTATTTTAGATATTCTGAATTTTTTCTAAGAATTGTGAGGAAAAACGCCTCAGGTTACGTATGTAACATGTAACCCTGGTTCTTCCAGGGAATGAGACACTGCATCCAAAAATGCTAGGGGAACATCTTCAGCATGAGCGGCTCTGAAAATTGTGTGCAATCTATCCAATGGATGGCCGAGGAGGGGACCTTTGGAACATAGCCTGTTCAAGGGTATAGAAAGGCTTTGGCCATGCTGGGCGCAAAGTCCAAGTGAGTAGGGGCCACTGAGAAGGCCTGAAGATCACCAACTCTCTTGAGAGAAGACATCGCCAGAAGGAAAGTAACCTTCAGAGTGAGATGGCAATCAGAAATCTCCTCAATAGGCTCGAAGGGAGGCCTACAGAGAGCTTCGAGCACCACAGTCAGGTCCCAAGTATGAATACGAGACCGTACTGGGGGCCTTAGCCTTAGCGCACCGCAGAGGAAACGTGTAAACAGGGGGTGTCTGCCCACTGACTGTCCACCAAGAGAGGCGTGGTAGGCCGATATCTCCAAAACATAAACCTTCAAGGTGGAGTGGGTCAACCCTGTGGAGAGTCGGGCCTGCAGGAACTCCAGAACTGTACCAATCGGGCAGGGTCGAGCTGGAGGTCTCTGCACCATGAAGTGAGAAGTTTCCACTTCAAGGTGTACAGTTTCCTCGTTGAGGGAGCTCTGGACTGGAGGATGGTCTCAACAACCTTAGTTAAGAGACCAGAAGCTATGAGTTGTGCCCCATCAGGGGCCACACCCACAACTTCCATAGCTCCGGGGTGGGGTGATAGACCCCAGCTTGTGAGAGGAGATCCCTCCTGACGGGAATCTCCTATGGAGAGCCGTCGAGGAGAGAAATCGGGTCCGAGAACCAAGCTTGGCCCGGCCAGAATTGGGTCCGAGAACCAAGCTCGGCCTGGCCAGAACGGTGCAACCAGTAGTAGACTGACCTCGTCCCGGTGCACTCTCACCAGAACTCCCGGGAGCAGAACGATCGGGGGAAAGGCATACAGACGAAGCCTCGGCCACGTCTGTACCATGGCATCCAGCCCCATTGGAGCTGGATAAGTCAGAGAGTACCAGAGGGGACATTGTGCTGTTTCTTGAGTCGATAAATGACTTCTTGTTAAGGGTTGTAACACTTACAATTTATTTGTTTGCGTTGCCTCCTTATTATAGAATTAAATAATGTGCAGTCACAGTTGTTTATATATTGGCCATTTTATAGTAACTTGAATTTGATTCACGTTTCAGATAATATAATCTATTTTCATGATGATTCCATAGCTCCGGGGTGGGGTGATAGACCCCAGCTTGTGAGAGGAGATCCCTCCTGACGGGAATCTCCTATGGAGAGCCGTCGAGGAGAGAAATCGGGTCCGAGAACCAAGCTTGGCCCGGCCAGAATTGGGTCCGAGAACCAAGCTCGGCCTGGCCAGAACGGTGCAACCGGTAGTAGACTGACCTCGTCCCGGTGCACTCTCACCAGAACTCCCGGGAGCAGAACGATCGGGGGAAAGGCATACAGACGAAGCCTCGGCCACGTCTGTACCATGGCATCCAGCCCCATTGGAGCTGGATAAGTCAGAGAGTACCAGAGGGGACATTGTGCTGTTTCTTGAGTCGCAAAGAGGTCCACCTGAGCCTGGCCAAACACTCTCCAGATCTGCTTCACCACCTCTGGGTGAAGCATCCATTCCCCGGGCCTCGGCCCCTGTCTCGACAGGATGTCTGCTCCCATATTGAGGTGCCCAGGAATATAAACCGCCCTCAGCAAGCAGAACTTCCCTTGGGCCCACACAAGGATCTGGTGCACCAGCCTGTAGAGGGGGTGCGAACGCAGACCTCCTTGGTGGTTGATATACGAGACCACCACTGTGTTGTCAGTGAGCACCAACACATGGTGATCTCTCAGGTCCGGGAAAAAATGTTTCAGAGCTTGAAACACGGCCAGCATCTCCAGACAATTGATATGCCAAGTGAGATGGCGAGGGACCGGTGAGGGACGCGTCCATCGCTAGCATTGTGCGGCGACAAGGAGCTCCCAGCACCGGGCCCTGAGACAAGAACCAGGGTTGTCTTCACATGTCTAAGGCACGTAGGCACTGCCGCTTGTCCTTGATCATGTGAAGTGGGTTTCTCCTCAGGGAAAACCCCCTGGTCTTGAGCTACGACTGTAAGGGTCTCATGTACAGCAGGCCAAGAGGTATCACGTTGGAAGCAGCTGCCATCAGACCCAGCAGTCTCTGAAACTGCTTTACAGTGAGTGACCAGCCTTCTCTCACTCTCACGACTGTAGTGAGGATGGACTCGATTTGAGCAGGTGACATACACGTGCCTGCATCGTGGTCGAATCCCACACTATGCCCAGAAGAGCCGGAGAAAGCACATTTTTGTTGGCGTTCAGTCTTAGCCCCAGCACTTCCATATGAGCAAGAACAACATCTCAATGTCAAACCGCCATCTGCTCTGATTGAGCTAAAATCAACCAATCATCGATGTAATTGAGTATATCGGATGCCTTGCAGCCGCAACGTAGCTAACGCAGCATCCACACACTTTGTGAAGGTGTGGGGTAAGAGTGCTAGGCCGAAGGGAAGAACCCTATATTGGTAAGCTTCGCCCCCGAAAGCAAACCTCAGGAACGTCCTGTGAGTGGGAAGGATGGAGACATGGAAATATGCATCTTTTAGATCGATCGTGACAAACCAGTCCACGGACCTCATCTGAGATATGACCTGTTTGAGCTTCGGCTTGGAAGGCCCCAGCCCAGAGCGCTTGCCACAGTCCCGAGCACGAGTGGCGACGCTTTGTTTTTGCGCTTCCCCGTATAAGGAGTTAGTACGTGGCTGGGGCTGCTCCCGTCCAGCAGCCGCCTCTGCTGAAGAGCGGTGAGGCAGGAACCGCTGAAATGCCACCGCATCAACCATAGATGCCTCTCCGCTGCCACCAGGGCTGCCATAGACTGCCCAATAGCACGGGCGGTCTCCTTGGTGGTGCGGAGAGCCAAATCAGTGGTTCACCTGAGCTCCGTGATGTCATCGGAGCTCATCTCCTCACGCTCATCCGGCTCTTTAAGCAGGTCAGCCTGGTATGCCTGCAACACCGACATGGTGTGCAGGCACGCGCCAGCCTGACCCGCTGCCACGTACCCTTTGCCCACTAGCGCTGAAGATGTAAGCAGCAGCTTGGAGGGCAAGGACGGAGCCTTTAGAGATGACGCAGCGTCGGGGGACAGATAGCTCGTAAGCGTCTGTTCCATCCAAGGCATCACTCTATAACTGCAATCGTTCAATCCCCCCACATTACCATAGTAATCTGAAGAGGGGATGAAGATGCGGGCCGAAAAAGGTCTTGCCCACTATCTCAACACCTCAGAGTGGAGATCGGGGAAGAAGGGCGGGCTCCGTGTTGGAGGTGATAGCTTCGCTCGCAGAAAACGTTCATCCAGTCTGCTTGTCTGCGGCTCAGCTTGCTCCCCGGACAGCCAGTCGACCTTTAACTTGGCCACAGCATAAGTCATCACCTCCAACAGCTCCTCATACTGGGGTGACTGAGGGGGCGGAGTCCATTCCCCGGGGAAAATTAACCGCCGATTGGGCTTCCGATCGCCGAATCCGATGGGTGGGGAAGGAGATAGGGACTCGCCCGTCTCCATTCCCTCCAACAGATCCACTTGCGAACCCCTCGAGCACCAATGCCACTCCACCTCGGCGGACCAGCACTGCGGGGAACGCTGTTGAAGGCTCCCCTCTCGTTAAAGAGAGCCTTCCAGGAGCAAAGCATATGCATTGGAAGGAGATCGCAATGCGGACAGCCGGCGCCCTCGAGTGCCGACTGTGCGTGCTCTGCTCCCAAGCAGAACGCGCACAAGCTGTGTGTGTGTCACCTGCAGTGATGTAACGCTTGCAGGGAGGAACACACAGCTTGTGCTGTGCACTGCTCTCACCCTTACAATGTCTCTTAGACATTTTATGGAGCTTATGGGACAGACAACACCAAATAAGACTCACAACAGATTGAATAGACAATACACACACAGAGCGCTTACTGAATGACAAAAAGCTGATGCCGGTTTCACCGCACGTGCTTTTATACCAGCTGGTCATTACGTCACCCCGTCTGTGACGTCTTGCCCATCCATCCATTGGATAGATTGCACACAATATTCAGAGCCGCTCACACTGAAGGCATTGCCCTAGCGTTTTCGGACGCAGCTTGAGTTCCTGAAGAGGAAGTCACATTTTCCCTTTTTTCTGTGAAACAAAGAAACAATTGCAAGACAAAAAAAAAAAAAAAAGTGTTTATTTATTCTGTGTCGAAAACAAAAACAGAATTGTGAGGGGAAAAAAGTCAGAATTGTATTTATATCTCACTATCCTGTTTATATCATGCAATTTTGACTTATTTTTATCAGAACTGCAAAAAGAAAAAAGTCTTGCATAGCTTTTAAAAATGAAGAAAGTCTCTCTTGGGAAATGGGCTTTCATCATTTTCAGCATATAGAAAAAATAGAAGTTTAATTAGGTGTATTTAGTTTGAAGTTATCTGTGAAATTTACAGCTGTCACCCTTATTGAGATAAATGCAGTTTTACTGCCATTTAACTTGTAGATTAGGAAACTACAGTTTCAAAGTATCTTCCCAAACGTTCTTTCAACCCTGAATTCTTTTAAGCATTGAAATCTGTGATCTGAGAGAGCCTCAATCTAAAGGTTTATCTCAAAGCAATAAATGACAATCATATAGCGATATGAAGGAAGCTTGATATTATCAGAAATGTAATCTGATTTATCTTCTTCCTGAATTCTAAATCTGTATTTTTGCTCCAGGTGTGAGCTGGATGGGTGTGGATTTCTAATACGGAGAGTCAGAAGTTGGAGTTTATTTGGATTTACTGGAGTCTTGTTAGAACTGTCGTTAAACGGGTGAGTACAAATGTTTTTTTACTCTCTTGAATTGGACTATCCTGCTGGAAAATGTAACTTAAATTGGTAGCATTCAATAAGATATAACTAAATAAAATGGTTAAAATCATGCATTTTTTAATACATTTTTCTACTTCCGCCAAACTCTAAATGCTAAAATTACTCCTCATGAGCGGAATCTCTAAACAAGTTTAAAAAAATCAATGGAAATGACTGGATAAAATAATTGAAAATTCATTAAAAGGTCATTGAAAAGTTTGGGAACCCATTAAGAACCAGTTAGCATGTTTTCAAACTCTAGTGGATTTTGTGTCATTTTGATTCAACAGGCCTACAATGATCATATCACCTTCCCAACCCTGAAGTTTCCAGCAGAGAGCGTCTTGCAATTTTCTTAACAAGACAAATGAGAACGTGTTGCATAACTGTTAATTACATCCATCAGCAGCTAACGCAGATTAGCACTAGCGTACCTGTGGAGCTAACAGCTGTTTCTAGCACCAAAAGGCTTCGGTGGGCCTATCCGAGACGAGCTTTTCATATTAATTAATGACAAAAGTCGTTTAATCTGAGGGATCGTTTTCATATTCTGTTATGTAATGGAGATTTCATAATTACACAGTTTTGGATGGTTTGTAAGTCTCTTTAGAGCTTGAATAAACAACAGGATGAACTAATGCCCCAAGATCGCAATCGGTTAAATTTGTTCGCACGGTTTCTGACGAGCGGGAACCACTTTACCTTGAGGCTATCTTGACTGGCACCGCTGCGAATAAAGGGTAGTGCTGGGTGTTTTGTGTTTTCTGGATATAATTTGTTGTTGTTGAGATAAAGAGTTGTTTTATTCAAATGTTCACATTTGATTAGAATCTTGAAAACATTGAGGCTATATTTCAGTTTCTCTGGAGAGTCTGTAATTGCTGAAATATACATTGGGCTTCAGAGATGGTGATTTTGCTATACTATTAAATATATTTGCATATTAAATTGACATTATGCATTGTTATCTTTATGTAAGAGCGATAAAGGAAATAGAGAGCAGCATGTGGACAAATGAGTGAAAACGATAAATGACTTCTTGTTAAGGGTTGTAACACTTACAATTTATTTGTTTGCGTTGCCTCCTTATTATAGAATTAAATAATGTGCAGTCACAGTTGTTTATATATTGGCCATTTTATAGTAACTTGAATTTGATTCACGTTTCAGATAATATAATCTATTTTCATGATGATTCCTGAATTTTCATTCATCAGTTATGAATACGGATCCACAATACATTGGAGTCATATCATTTATCAGCCATAGTTTTCTTTTTGTTTTAAATGTATATTATATCAGTCAGTATTCTCTTTTCCCCTATTTTTTTTTCATTTATACTAAAAAGATAAATGTGTTTGTTTTTTTTAATATCATGAATATGCATTGTTCATAATGTTGTGATGCTCAAATTTGTTTGTACCATAATTGATCTTAGTGTATTATTTTGTTTAATTTATTTAGACATTTTTTAAAGTTATTACATAGTTTGTATGTTTGTTTGTTTGCTAATTTATTTCCATTAAAATAAAAATAATTATCAGATTTTCAGTTTCATCCCTATTTATGGACGATCTTTTGGTTTGTTTGTGTGTGTGTGTGTGTGTGTGTTTTAAGTACTATTTTATTACAATTATTGTATTTAATAATATTTTAGCTTTTATTTTTACATTTTCAGTGTTCATATTAATTATAGTTTACATTTGAGTCATTTTGTTGTTGTTTGTCATTTTTATTATTTTTAAAAATATATTTCTGTTCAACTTTATTTTTATTTTAGTTTAAGCTTTCATATTTTTACTTAAAATTAAACTTATTTTATTTCAGTTAGTTGCCAAAGCAACAATCAAAATTTATTGATTTATTTATTTATTCATTTAATTTTATTTAATTTCAATTCAAATAAATTCAATTGATGGAAACAATTTAGAGTCGTTTTAATAGTTTGATGTAATATGTTTAGTTAACAATAGCTGCACTGGTTTGTGTCAGTTCGAAATTAAAACATAGATGAAAATAATCATCTATAGAAGCCTCACACTTCACTGTATTTAGTTCACTTTATAATCCAAATGCACTGCAGGTTGTACCACATGGTTGCTACAATATAAACTTACTTTAATTGAATTTCCAGCCATAGTGCATAAGTACCATTACTTCACTATAAAATGTGAAAATATAGTCTACTTGGCAACCCACCCTTAAACATTAAGTCCCAGGCCCTGTCAGCATACGCTGGAGTTTATAAGTACTTCGGAGGCCAAACTTTAGCTCTTCCACAGCCAAGACTCTGTTGAAGTATACAAGTGTTTGTGGGACAGGCTGTCTGTTCTGGTGATGGTTCTATTTGCCTGGTCCCCACATCGCTGCTGGATCACTGAGCGGCTGTACGTGAGGAACCGCTCCAACAAGCCCCTTCAGCATTAATTAACATGGTCATTAATCAAGTCCAGTACAGATAGCGGCTTAATCCTGCTGTAATGCACTTTTCTGGAGGGGAGGCTCCAAGAAGTTAATTGGATTTGATTGGATATTGCTATGATAGTCCCACACAGAACATCTTTAGCTATTAAGTGAAGTTGTTGCCTTTGATTATACTGTTTTGTAGTGGCATGTGTTCCAGCCTGACGTGAGCTACAGTCTGATAGAAGTGCCCTTCAAAGCTGATTTGACAGCTGAATTCTTTTTGCCTTCGTCTCTTTCAGTTAGGTTTGTTTGACTGTCTGTAAGCATCTCTGAATAAGCAGCTTTAGTGTGTCAGCCATGCTTAAAAGAGCACATGTATTGTTTGATCTGCTATTCGAATGGATAAACAACAATTTAAAGGGAAAGTGCACCTAAAAAAAAACAACTTGGCGTTATTTATTATACATTCACGTCACTTTTTTTTATTTTTATTTTTTTTTGATGGAACACTGTATACACACCCTAAAACGACCATATTCCACATCTTCTAAAGTCAAACAGAAGCTTTGATTCATTCTGGTGACTCATAAGTTTGTGAATCAGACCACGCTAGTTGTGTTATATGTGTTTAATTCTTTAAAAAAGAACCACTCATGACAGTTCTAGTTGTAATGTGAACTCTCTTTGTACTTTATCATAGGTATCATTCGCAGTGTACACATAGTGTAAAAAAGAACTGCTCATAAGATTTGTTTGTTAATGAATCAGACTACACTGGTTGTGCTCTGTTTTTGAGGTACCTAAAAAGAATAGTCTCATAAAAATCATTCTACTTTGGTTTTGATTTACTAAAAGGAACCGGCTCATAAGAGTCGTTTCCTTTGTTATTTAAAGAGCGTGTGATATAGTTTGGCACAAAAAGATGAGATGGGAACCTTTCTGCTTTGCGGAAATTTTACTGAAAAAAGTTTATGAGAAAACAAATGACGATAAAGGATTAACAAAACAGACGGCTTGCAGCAGGCCAACGATCCCAGCATACTCCTCTCTTCCTCGTCTATCGCGCTGCTGCTCATAGGAAATGTAGTTCGTTTGAATATATTGTGAAGGTTAACAACATTCACAAACATTAAAGCAATCAAAATTCTTATGACTTATACTTATTATTGTTCAGTGTTAATTAACTGCAACTAATAAATTGCAACAGCGCATTAGTAGAAAATGTGCCTCTGGGTGGGTCCACAACGCACGTTCACTTGTTACACACAGGGATGTGCAGCAGCACAAAAACATGCCAAATATTAAAAATGAAAGGATTACAATGTAAAAGAATATTATTGTGTAGGCTACATAAATATAAAAATGTCATACATATCATAATGGATAGTCATTGCGTGTATCAGAATTAGCCTACCTAATTGCTCTGGCATGAGCAGATCCGTTTGCTCTCTGGGGACGCGCTCAGTCTGTGCTCCTTAAAAATTCCGCCATTTAAATAGAGAATCCGCCCTGGCGCGAGCGCAACTCGCTCTTAAAGGGCATGGGAGATGAGACTCTGATTGGTTTATTGCACATTATGACCAAAAACACACCCATTACTCATTAAGATAATAGGGACAACCCTTTTAGACCATGCGCCGGGAGTGCAGACCGTTTTTCCCATTGTTATGCTAGCAAAAGTAGATTCGGAAACGCCCTAAGTGCACCTGCACCATTTGCTTTAGACCATACGCTTCGATTGTTAAAATAGGGCCCTACGTCTACACAGGTCACACTTTTTTTAAATTTATTTAGTGATTTCGCCCCCCCCCCCCCCCACAGCATGATGTAAACAGTGCAGTACTTTGCATCTAATATAAATCAATACTTTATAACTCAGTAGTATTTTGATATGATAAACATGCGAAAGCCTTTGCTTTGCACCTATAGCACTGCCTGTTTAAACACCCTTGGCTCTCAGTACCACCCAGTTGGCAATGGTTGTATTTATTTGACAACGCACACGGTACGATTTAACTGCCATTGATGTCTCAAACCTCGAGGAGTGTGTATGATGCGCTCTGCCCCACAATCCTCCTCCTCATACCCAACTGAAATTAGGGCAGAACGTGAGAGGCATGCCGGGCAGCAGACATCTTTCTCTCTCACTCAAGGCCCTTTCCCGCCTTTTTTGAAAGCTCCCATTGAGCACAGTAGACGTGATAGACCTTTATTCTTAGCTTGGGGTTACACATACAGATATATTTAAATGGGGGTTGGGCATTTAATATTCATTAAAGAGGAAAATGAGGGGACAACCTCATTAAAATTGTACACGGATAGGACTGTCTAGCACTTTTTTTCTCTCTAAACTTCTTTCTTCTTCCCACACTAGGACTTATGGTGACTTTTAAGCTTTAAGCATTACTTTCACTTCTTTTCTCTATAAGTATAAGAGAAAACGTCATTTCAGCTAAAAGCTGTCAGCATGTTTTTCTCAGGTCATATGCATCAGCCCCCAATTAAAATGCTTTATTTTATGCTCGCATAAGGAAACTTGTGTAGATAAGAAACATATATGGCTTTTTTTCCTTTTTTTGTGTCCGTGTGACATTCAGCACACTCAGTATGAAGGTCTTTGGTTGAAGGAACTCCCTGAAGTGAAAAGACCTTTTCAGTTAACGTTCACTGGGTTCAGGAAGACACTTGCCCTGTTTTCCTGTGGGATTCGAGGCCATGTTGTTTTGGCTTTTGGAGACAAGCTTTTTCAGCAGTCCATTGTGAGACCATAATGATGGCGGTCGAGGGTAGGAGAGATGCTTTGGGGTCAATCAAGGTGCATTCTTTTTTCTTTTTTTTAAAATTGTTATTATGCATCAGGGTCACATTCAGAATTGAAAGGAGAATGCCAATGAATTCAAATTAAATTTACATTCCAGCAGCATCAGTTAAACTCAGGGAGTGCAAATTAATTATTATAATTTTTTTTTTCATATATGTATATATGTATGTGTGTGTATATATATATATATATATATATATATATATATATATATATATATATATATATATATATATATACATACATACACATACTGTCAGGGTTCTGTCACTTCGGTCTAGTTTATTTGTGGTTTTGTGACAGAGCCCTGACACTCCCCACATGTCTTGTTTTCTTGTGAGTATGCTCGAGCCACGCGCTCTCTCGTCTGCGTACTCTGTTTCATGTTGGAGCATGGTGTTCGGATCCCGGCACTCCTGTCTTGTTCAGGTTCGGTTCTGGTTTTCGTGTCACACTCACGCTCTAGGTTGGTCTTGCTGTGGGAGCGTGCGGTCTCAAGTTTGCTCGGGTCGTGCGCTCCTCTGTCCATGTGTGTTGTGCTTTTTCGTTGTCTTGTTTTGTCTTGTTCTGTGTTTCACGCAGCTTGTGTTTTGTCATGTTTTGTGTGAACACGCGGCTTATGAGTCTCCTCATTAGCTGCATGTTCGTGTCCTGTTTTGCACATGGCTAGTGATTTTTTATTTTTTTTTTGGCCATGTGCTTATGTTTTTGTTTTGTGTGAGCACATGGCTTATCTTGTTTTGTTCTATGTGCCATGTGCTCACATGTCTATTGTCTTGACCCTACCCATCTTTTTACCTGATTATTAACCATTTGCCCCACCTGTGTTCCCTCGTTTCCCTCCTCATTTGCTCACCATTTATTCTCCTTGTGTTTGCAGTCCCATGTGAGTTCGTTGTCAAATGTGGTTGGTGATCCTTGTGGCCAGCCTTGTCCAGCCTTGTCAGTCTGTTTTCCCCTATGGGGTAGTTTTCGTTTGTTTATTTAATTTTTGTGATAATAAAGCCCTTTTTCCTCCTGCAATTGAGTCCTCGCTCTCATCCCTTCACCCGCACACTGACGCTGGAGGAAGGGCTTGCGCCGTCCACCACCCTCCACTCTCTCCAGCCCCCTCTACCAACGCATCCTCCAATTCAAGGCCCTGAACTCCCTGCGTCAGTGGGGGACAGATGTCAGTAGGTTTGCCCTGGAGTTCAGTGGTGCAGTAGATGGGGTTGGGGTTCAATGATGCGGCCCTCAAGGACCTCTTCAGTAGTGCCCTCCACCAGTTGAGGATGAGGGGGCTGGACCACCTGATGTTTGGGGGATTTGTGGATTTCCTGGCACGTCCCCCATGTAAGGAGGCTGCGGCGCCCCCAGTGACGGCTGATGTTGCTGCAACGCCTCTAGAAGTGTCGGCTGAAGAAGCTGCAGCTCCCCCGGTGGTGGCCGATGTTGCTGCTATGTGTGCAGAAGAGCCTGATGATGCTGCAGTATGCTCTTTTTTTTTTTTTCTCCAAAGCGACTTCCAAATGATGACATTTAGAAGCAATCAAAACCTAAATAAGTTAATTGTTTTAACAGTGTTGAAAGGAATAATTAATTATATTAATTATGAATTAATTTGCATTTGGCAGACTGTTTGATTAAAAGCAACTTTCAGCTTGTGTATTAATGAAATTCCTCCATTGTGTTACAGTGTTGCAGTACTTTAAATTGCAATGCAGTAAATTCCACTTCCTTTCATTCCAATTTAACATTCTGTAGCACATGACCAGTTTGATGAAAGGGAGCTAGTTCTAAAGATTTTTGACCCAATTCAGAGGCATCTGAATCCATGTCCCTTAGTCTCTGTGAAAGCTCATCTTAGCTGCTTGATGATTTTTTTCTTCACAATGCACAGCACTCTCGCTCTCAAGCATAATATTTGCCATGTTTGTGCAGAACTAACTACGCTAAACTATTTTTCCAGTTACTTTTAACCAACCGGCGTCATGTTGTTTTTCATTGGATGTATGAAGTCAGTTCCTCTCAAGGCCACAAACATGATGCGTACCCGCTGTGCAGCAATGCATGTTTTATACGGCGGCAGCTAGCGCAAAATCACTGATGCTAGCAAAGGTGTCATGCTTCACTTAGAGCCCTGCATGACCTGGATGTGTGATGTCTCAGTCTCTATCTTATACATTTAAGTGGCTTTACTTTGAAACTCACCTCACATGCCATAATCCCTGTGGTATCCTGTCTCGGATCTTATACTGCTTTCTTATAGGACATAGGAGTAAGAAGTCATTTGAGATAATTTCATCCGAAGCGACTTAATACAGTTATTACAGTGACAATCCTCTGCAGCAACCTAGGATTAAGTGCATTGCCAAAAGAAATCAGTCTGCTGTGATTGCTTTATTGGCCAACCGGTAATGTATAGAAGTTACAAACTATAATTATCCATGTACAGGTGCTGGTCATATAATTAGAATATCATCAAAAAGTTGATTTATTTCACTAATTCCATTCAAAAAAGTGAAACTTGTATATTATATTCATTCATTACACACAGACTGATATATTTCAAATGTTTATTTCCTTTAATTTTGATGATTAGAGCTTACAGCTCATGAAAGTCAAAAATCAGTATCTCAAAATATTAGAATATTACTTAAGACCAATACAAAGAAAGGATTTTTAGAAATCTTGGCCAACTGAAAAGTATGAAAATGAAAAGTATGAGCATGTACAGCACTCAATACTTAGTTGGGGCTCCTTTTGCCTGAATTACTGCAGCAATGCGGCGTGGCATGGAGTCGATCAGTCTGTGGCACTGCTCAGGTGTTATGAGAGCCCAGGTTGCTCTGATAGTGGTCTTCAGCTCATCTGCATTGTTGGGTCTGGTGTCTCGCATCTTCCTCTTGACAATACCCCAGAGATTCTCTATGGGGTTCAGGTCAGGTGAGTTTTCTGGCCAATCAAGCATTGGTCATTGAAGCAGCTTTTGGTACCTTTGGCAGTGTGGGCAGGTGCCAAGTCCTGCTGGAAAATGAAATCAGCATCTCCATGAAGCTTGTCAACAGAAGGAAGCATGAAGTGCTCTAAAATTTCCTGGTAGATGGCTGCGTTGACTGTGGACATCAGAAAACACAGTGGACCAACACCAGCAGATGACATGGCAGCCCAAATCATCACAGACTGTGGAAACTTCACACTGGACTTCAAGCAACATGGATTCTGTGCCTCTCCACTCTTCCTTCAGACTCTGGGACCTTGATTTCCAAATAAATGCAAAATTTACTTTTATCTGAAAAGAGGACTTTGGACCACTGAGCAACAGTCCAGTTCTTTTTCTCCACAGCCCAGGTAAGACGCTTCTGACGTTGTCTCTGGTTCAGAAGTGGCTTGGTAGCCCTTTTCCTGAAGACGTCTGAGCGTGGTGACTCTTGATGCACTGACTCCAGCTTCAGTTCTCTCCTTGTGAAGCTCTCACAAGTGTTTGAATCAGCTTTGCTTGACAGTATTCTCAAGCTTGCGGTCATCCCTGTTGCTTGTGCACCTTTTCCTACCCAAATTCTTCCTTCCAGTCAACTTTGCATTTAAAGGAACACTCCACTTTTTTTGGAAATAGGCTCATTCTCCAACTCCCCCAGAGTTAATAAGTTGAGTTTTACCGTTTTTGAATCCATTCAGCCGATCTCCGGGTCTGGCGATAGCACTTTTAGCATAGCTTAGCATAGATCATTGAATCTGATGAGACCAATAGCATCGCGTTTAAAAATGACCAAAGAGTTTTGATATTTGTCCTATTTAAAACTCGACTCTTCTGTAGTTATATCGTGTACTAAGACCGGCAGAAAATGAAAAGTTGCGATTTTCTAGGCTGATATGATTAAGAACTATACTCTCATTCCGGCGTAATAATCAAGGAACTTTGCTGCCGTACCATGGCCGCAGCAGGCGCAGTGATATTACGCAGCGCCTGAAAGTAGTCCCCAGTTAGATAACTAGTTATAATATAGCCCGGGACTACTTTCAGGCACTGTGTAATATCACTGCGCCTGCTGCCGCAGCAAAGTTCCTTGATTATTACGCTGGACTGGGAGTATAGTTCCTAATCAAATCGGCCTAGAAAATCGCAACTTTTCATTTTCCGCCGGTCTTAGTACACAATATAACTACAGAAGAGTCGAGTTTTAAATAGGACAAATATCGAAACTCTTTGGTCTAATCGGATTCAATGATCTATGCTAAGCTATGCTAAAAGTGCTATCGCCAGATCCAGAGATCAGCTGAATGGATTCAAAAAAGTAAAACTCAACTTATTAACTCTGGGGGAGTTGGAGAATGAGCCTATTTCCAAAAAAAGTGGAGTGTTCCTTTTAATATGCTTTGATACAGCACTCTGTAAACAGCCACACCTTTCAGTAATGACCTTCTGTGACTTACCCTCTTCGTGGAGGGCGTCAATGTTCGTCTTCTGGATTATTGCCAAGTAGGCAGTCTTCCCCGTTATTGTGGTTTCAAAGAACAAGAGATACCCAGAATTTATACTGTAGGGATGGTCATTTATTCAAACTCAAATGTAAATATTTTAATATTTTGAGATGCTGATTTTTGACTTTCATGAGCTGTAAGCTCTAATCATCAAAAATAATCATTTTTTTGTTATTTTTACTTAATGGAAATAATCCAAATGCGGTTTAATTGAGATTAATTGGAATGCACAATGGAAAAACAAAACAAAAAAACAAAAAAACAAAAAAAAAAAAACATGATTTTTGACAATTGTTAAAAACGAAGTTATCTGTTTCTTGCAAATGAACTCTTCTTATATAAATTCATATTATAATTATTTCAATTAATCATATAATTGAATCATTTAATACCACAATTAAAATGGAATTTTCAGTAATAATACACACACACACACACACACCCATATATATATATATATATATATATATATATATATATATATATATATATATATATATATATATAAACATTATTATATATAAATAATATGAATAATAATAACTATTTTAATACATAGAATAGTGTATTTTAAGCTGTATATAGTTAGTAGTAAGCTAGTATTACATTATGATTATCATAGCTTTCTTTCATTCATTCATCTTATTCTGTGAGTGTTGGGCGCTCTCAGCTCTATTGCTTTCCTGCCGTGACTCTCAAACACCTGGACCCATCTGAGAATGGCGCCAGCTTTGATCCAGGCCCAAGAGACCCTGTTTCCCACCCCTGAATTATGGCTCCAGCACAAACATGAAGAGCAACTATAAATCAAATGCGGAATACATTGTGACTGGCAGTATAAATGAAGCAGAGAAGAAGAAAAAGGCAGAAAGTGCAGGGTGATAATGTGAGAAACGCAAGAACCCTCATGCTAAATATATATTCGAACGTGCTAAGAATCCCCACTAATCACAAACTCATGTCTCTTAGCATGGTGCTAAGTAATCACAATCTTAATGAGCGAACCAGAAACTACTCCTTGATCTTTTTCAACTGCTGCTTTGTTTTATGATCCAAACAGACAGAAACCGAGCTATTGTTTTTCATTGGTTTTAAAGAAGTAGTTCACCGAAAAATGAAAATTAAATTTTTAATTTGAATCATTCCTTTAATAATCACAGTATTCAAGAGGTCACATCATGCAGTTAGTGCATGCATATAAGCACGCAATTCATTCCTACTGAATGGCCCCATAGCATGAACTGAGCATATGTCACATTTGTTTTCATGCTAATGTGTGAATCTGAAGAGGATGTGTGCCTGAAAACCAGTCCAGGCTTTTTTCACCTCGTGGGTCTCCAGGGAGAAGTGGTCCTCTTCTCTCTTGTCAATGTGTAGATGTTTGAAACTCCCCCAGGTCATCCATACCTCCCCCTCACCAGCAATCCTTCAATCTACTTCTCTCTCTCTCTCTCTCTCTCTCTCTCTCTCTGCTCTCCACTAATGGAGGCTGAAGGACTGTCACTCTGGCCAGCATTACAACTTTAAGGGCTTCAACTCCGTTTCCCTCTGTTCTCCATCAGAACTCAGACAGGACTCCTGTGGATTCTCTGAGTCGGTTCGCATGTAGACAGACATGATATACATTCCCGCCTGTGCTTTTAAGGATACTGATGGACTGAGTAACTTGACAAGCTACAGTTCCACAGTATTTCAGCTACAAGCAAAAACATTGCAGCTACACTACTATCTATTAATACGACTAATACTACTACTAATAAAAGTTAACATGCCTACCTTGCAATTCAGGAGCTGGAACTTGAATTAAATTGGCCACACCCACAGAACTGGAATTCCGTTGTATTTTAGTATTATTAACTATTATACTAAAGTAATAATTCATATTTCAAATATCTTTTATTTTTGTATTTTCAGTTTTTTTGTTACGTTTTATTTTTTATTAGTTTTTATATTTCTATTTAGCTTTATTTTATTTATTTGTTTTTGTTTTACTAAGTGTAGTATTTCAACTTTTTTATTAAAATAACTTTTCAATTTATTTCAGTTAGTTGCCAAGACAGCATTTTTAATTTTAAGTTTAAATTCAAGTTTTCCATGTAATATTTAGATTTACCTTTAAATTTGTTTCAATTAACAAAAAATATGTTTAATATTTTTATTGTTAGTTCTAGTTAATAATAGTGATGCAATTTATTGCAATTCATTGATTTAGAAAACAATTCAAAGAAATTCGGCACTTTTTGGTTGAACATTTTAAACATGAATTATTCATATTCCTTGACACATTAATACATTATTAGTCAAATAGTGGAGCAGTTACTGGATTCACTGTAACTGTATACACATGAGAGTTTGTTGAATTACGTCATGTAATATTTTAAGTGAATTAGCAAATGCTGTACATTGCACACTTGGTGAGGAGTGCATACTAATATGCATCTGCAATTACCTTACTCGCCATTGTGACAGTTCAGAATAAAACCTGAATATTTATGACACTTTTTTTGCCAATAATTGAATGATTATCAAAGATTTTCAGCCTCAGCATTAACAAAAGGCTTATTCACATTCCATACAATTTAACAAGCCACCGCCGGTTATTTCTTCAAAGAAGGAGAGGAGTTGTTTTTGTCGAGATATGGAATCATTAAAGAAAGCAGCCGCTGCCCCTGCTGTACTGCATCCTTCAAAGAAAATCTATTACCACTTAGTGTCGGATTCTCCTCCGCTGGAACTCTCAGTCTGGGATTCAATTTACTCTGCAGACGAGGATTAAAAAATCATACATTTATTACCCAGCTTAATTTTTCCTCAGTATTGCCCACTGGTTTAAAATTGTTTTAAATCCGTTCATATCTGAACACTATAGGATGAGCTTTTCAGGCTCACAAACGGAAACGGTATGGCAGACGCATGTCAGGTGTTTAGCAGTTGATATACTTGCACATGGATATAATATAATGTGTTGTATTTTATGTTAAAAAAAACAACGTTTGGCTAAAATGTCACTTCTGTAAACTGTTTTTCCAGGAATGCATTATATATTGGTACCATAATGGATATTTTTAAATTTAAGGGTATTAGCCGATATTTGATGCATGCTTACTTTCCATTTTGAATACCTCTGAGGTTGTTTAAACACACGTAATCTTGAAAAGCACTAATAATTTCATAACAATGTTCTATGTTTAGCAAATTTCTAGATAAATATTTATTTTTGATACTGGACATTATTTAAAATTTTTACGAATTATCTGCGATTGGTCACAACACGACAATAATTATTGGCTTAGATATTGGTCAAAATTGTAATGTTAATGCTTCCCTATATATTTTGGTGTTAAAAATAAATAAAAATAAATCACTAATCTAGTTGATTTTTCTCAGTAACAACTTTGTAAATTGGGCTTATTAAATATTGTGGCACTTTACTGCTATTTGAGCAGTTAGCTTTGACAGAAGCCAGGCTTCAATGCAAATTTATTGACTAGAAACATTAGTATGTTTTCTAACGATCTTGGCAGCAGCAGGTATTCATCAGATGATGATCAAATTATAATTGCTTAATGGAAAGTTTCCTATATAGTAAAAAAAAAAAAAAACAGCAACACAATCTCATGGGAATTTGTAACATTTTGGCGAAGTGGTGGCAAGTTTGTATGATTTCATATAATCCCATTTGTACGTTTTTGAATGATTTGGCTGTACATTTTGTACAGCCCAGTAATGTTTAAAGGTGTTTTCCTTCTAAAAGTCATGTTTTGGTGCTTTTTCGCAATGTACAAATTCATACAAAATTGTCATCGTGTAAAATAGTTGTGTAATAATCGAATTGAACCTTTTACGTAACTTTACAGTAAAATACTGTTAAATGTACAGATTTTGGATGTGAAAACAAACATTCAACTTCTACAGTAAAAAAAAAAAAAAAAAGTGAACTGACATTTATTATTATTATTATTATTATTATTATTTATTTTTTTTTTTTTTTGTGATTACGTTTGTACACATGTATTGTCTTATTTTAGTGTCACTTGTGTTACCATGTGTCTCTTTTACTGCCTCTATTATTATGGTAGTTATTGATATATTATACAGGTCAAAATAAATGGAATATTCACATTATATCAGTTAATGACATTTAAGTTCAGGTACGTAAAACCTAAAATGTTGCTGCCATATTTTTTTTTACGTAAAGATCTGGCAACCACAGCTGCCATTTAAATTTCATGGATTTACTGTTTTGGAGTGTCTATTTACACTTAGTGCAAATAGCCCACCTTTTTGGCAGAGGCTATTTACACTAACTCCACCCACCAATGTGTGATTGGGATAGTCAACATTATAAAAAAACAGTTATTGTTCATCAGCTCCAGTAGCACAGATGGTAAAGTGTGTGCTGCAGTCTTTTTGAAGCAATCGACCCAAGTTCAAACTCGCCTTTTACCGAACTTTTTTCTCCTTTTCAGATCTGGTATCACATCGTAAAGGCATTTATTTTCAATACAAAAATTGGGAAATAATAAAAAAGTTGAAAATAAAGTATCGTTAGGATTAGGGTAGGTGTAGGGAGGGCTTTATTGCACCAGTAAGGTGGCATCCATTTAATAATTTGAATTAAAATTATAATTTACACTAAATACGTTATTATTGCATACTGTTTTATAACGTACCACAATACTGAAGTGCAGATAATTGCCACTATTTACAACAAGTAGTATAAATAGCAGAAAATCCTGCTATTTTAACGTAGTGTAAATATAATCTATAACTATTTTCACTTAGTGTAAATAGCATATCGCTAAAAATACTGCTATTTTCACTTGGTGTAAATAGAATCCATTGCTATTTGCACTTAGTGTAAACAGCCGCTCTCGCTATACTTTAAATAGCATCTATGGCTAAGAAAATATGCTATTTTCACTAAGTGTAAATGGCATCTAATCAAATAGGATTTGCATAATTCCTAACATTGAACTGGATACAAAAACAATGCAGTGCAAGCAAATAAACAACACAAATGTCTAGCGCAATTCATTCTTAGTGAATTCCCCCACAATGTAATTTGCGTTGTCCATAAGAACAGGATTTTGGGACATAAAAGAGACCCCCAAAGAGCCTCTCACACAGGCACTGGGATTGACATCAGATGATTCCCTTATCAAAGAAACAAGATGTTTTTACTGAAAAGGAGGAAAATCAAAGTGCTGGTCAATTATTTAAGAGCACGCATGGTGGAAAATGTTACAACAACGCTGCTTTTACAGCAATAGACAAGTATACACACTTCATGATGCTTCGCACAGTTGGACGGCTCGCCGGAAGCAGTCTTCTGGTTTGTGAGTGTGCTTGTATCAGCAGGCCACAGTCTTTCTTCTTTCTTTCCTCGCCATACGGAGACCAGCAGGAGTCAAGGAATCTAAGCGAGCGTCACGATCAGAGGACTTCTTCCTCTTAAAAACAGGCAGGGTAACGCGTCGCAGGGTAACAAGATAGGACTTTCATTCCCTCCCATCTAGAAAAGTCAGGTTTGCCGGCGCTCCGACACGCATCAAGAGCTAAAATCGAGTTAACGTGTTTTCACAGTTCTCTGCCGTTATCGAGGGATAATTAGAGCCTATAAACTTGGTTCGCTTGAGTGTCTCTTCAGAGATGAATGTGGACTCACACTGTTAAGTTGCTGTTGCGGGCGCTCAAATTGCCTGTTTGCTGGAATTACCTCAGTGAAGTGTCGTTCATGGTGGCATTCATCTGTATGTAGAACACCACATCTGTGTTTGATTACAGGTTTCAATCCCCATTTTGCCGTTTCATCTCGAGTATAAAAAACGCAAGGGAATGGAACGCCCCGGGAAGGAGGAAGCGATGGATAAAGTGAGGGAAAAAGTAAGGAAAAAGAGCCTAGTTTCGATGTTGTCACACTGTCACATTTCATTTTGGTGTTGACTCTTGTCTCCGGTTGAGTTCGAGGTAATTGAAAGAGACAGACGCTAAAAATGGCAACGGAAAAGTGAGGCCTGTCAACTCATGAGCCTTCAGTAAGAGGGGAAAAATCACAGGATGTGTCTCATTAAATGATTCAGCAGGTCTTGAATGGGCAAATCCTGCAGGGTTGAGACAGTAAACTGTTTTGTGATCCTTGCCCATCACCATACCTTTGGAGTGTGTGATGTGTTTTCTACCTTTGCCTGCACACTCTTGAAAATGTGACGTTGAGTGTCTCTGACTGAAAAAGACAGTGTCTTGAAGGGCAGGTGTGTACATGCTTCACAGTTAATTCTGATTGGTCAGCAGTGACAGTGATGTTGAAAAGGCAGTTGATTTGTAGGGCTGTTTGATAAGAACACCATATATCAGTTTGGTTTTTGTTTGTGGTGACATATACTGTAGATGTGATGAAAAGCTTTGCAGCCATGCTGTTTGATATAAGATAACTGGAATGCTATTATGCACTTTTGTTGTCTTATAGTGATCGATTTATTGATTAAAAAATTACTTTCGATTTTCCTCCTTGGCCCCACTTTTTGATAGGTGGCTTCACTACTGTGTACTTATATTTAAATTAATCATTTGATTCAATGCATTTATTTACACTGTACTTATATTTTGAAAAAAATACCTGCTTGTAATTACATCTGTAATTAATTTAAAATTACACTGTTGCCCCATCCCTTACACCTTAACCCACCCTTAAACCTACCTATACCACCAAATGTGTCCCTAACTACCCATATCCCACCTTAACAGCAGCAAAAGTTTTGTGCAATACACTATGAACACAATAAGTACATTGTAGTTTTTTTTTTTTTTTTAATGTAAGTACATAGTAGTTAAAGGGATACTTCACCCCAAAATGAAAATTTTATCATTAATCACTTACCCCCACGTCGTTTCAAACCCATAAAAGCTTAGTTTGTCTTCGGAACACAAATTAAGATAATTTAGATGAAAATCGGGAGGCTTGTGACTGTCCCATTGACTGCCAAGTAAATTACGCTTTCAAGGTCCAGAAAAGTATGAAAAACATTGTCAGAATACTCCATCTGCCATCAGTGGTTCAACCGTAACGTTATGAAGCAACAGCAAAATTTTTGTACTGAAATAAAACAAAAATAACGACTTTATTCAACAATTTGGCGTCATAACTTCACCGTAGCGTCACCGTAGCGCCATTTTGGAAATTATCGTTGCACGCAAAATGCATACGCTCTTCTGTGTCAGCCGCGACACAAGGATACGTTTTCTACGTGGATTTACACTTTGATTTGAACGCAAACAGCGCATCCCTATGTTGCAGCTGACACATATAATAAAGTGTGACCTTTTCATTATATTATGCAATTATTTTCATTAAAATGCAATACATTTTCCTGTTCAACCGATGTCACATAGATTACTAGATGATGTTAATGTACAATATATTGGTACTATAATCGTAATCCTGTAATATTATCCCTTTAGTATTTCTTTCATGGTGGGTACAAAAAAAAAAAAAAAAATCTGTATTTTTTTTTTTTTTATGTTTTATTATTATTTCATATTTTTGGGCAGCATTATATACAATTATATTTATTCATTTATTACCTGTTATTACCACTTTTTTAAGTTACAGTTTAATAATAATTTGTTATGTTTATATAGCACTTTTCTAGACACCGAAAGCACTTTAGTTTTATTGTAATAATAAAAAAAAGTCTATTTTAAAATTTTAGATGAAATATATACTTTCCAAAATATGTTTTACTCTAAAACTAAATAGAAAATGGAAGTAAAACAGTAAACAAGTTGTGTTGCAAATTTGAGGTTGATATCTCAAAAAAAAAAAAAACCTTTCAGTAAGGTTTTGTATGGCCGCAGTACCAAACAGTTCCACTAGATTACATACTTTCCCATTCGTTTTCAGTGCAAATAGTGTAGATATTTAATATTTATAAGCATTTATTGCTTACTGGCCATAACAGTCATTGGCTGGAATTTTAATATCGGTGCATCCCTAATGTTAACCAATGGCTAAATATTTATTTAATCATTACTTTAGCAAACGTGTGTTTGTTTTGGCTTCATTCTGTCTTGTTGAATAAGTTTCACTCCTAATTAGGTCACACTATGGAAGTAAAATTGATTAATTTAATGCATGTAGATACTCTATGCTGTCAAATCAACAGTAATTATACTGTAAGTAAATAAAAAGATAAATTAAATAAAGCTGTTAAATTAAATAAAGTAGTTCCTGGTAGGTCCTTTGCATCTCAAGCTCTTCAGTTCTTTCTCTCTCTCTCTCTCTCTCTCTCTCTCTCTCTCTCGTTCAGTTCCTGGTTCCTATTGTATTCCATGACAGGGCTTGATGGTGTAATGAATATGTATGCACTGATGTGCTTAAACTCCATGGTGGATGATTACCTCTCAGCTCTGTCAGCCTGCACCGTGAGAGGCTCTTTTCCCGAGCAGAAGCATCGCTCGCAGTAACATTTGGTCATGCGTGTCAGTGACAGCACAACCATGAATGTTTGTCAGCTGTATTGTACGTTATTGAACGCGAGCCCAAAACCGGTCTCGCGCTGCGGCCTGCCAGATTGGCTCACAGCTCGACGGTTTAATCACAGAGACAGACCCCCCACTTCAGACCTCAATTCCTATGAGGGTTGTAAAAACAGCAGGAAACATTTGTATGAACATGGTTTCTTGCGCAACAGCACAAAATTAAAAGTATTTACTGTACCTGAACAAGATCTGCTTGGTTTATTGTTGCATAATTTATGATTCACTCAAAAAATTATTTCCCTGAACTTAATTTGATTATTATCAGTGTGTTTTGTTTGAATATTATATATAAGATCCCTTTTGTTGATGTTATTTAATGCATTAACTAAAAATAAGCAATGCATTTTGTTGCCGTATTTATTAATATGTTAACATTAGTTAATAAAAGTACAACTGTTCATTGTTAGTGTATGTTAAATACAACATAATTTTTGAATTTAACAATGTATCAGTACAGTACATCAGTACATGTTGAAATTAATAAATTAAATGCTTTAGAAATATAGAAACATTTTTCAAATAGTTCATGTTAACAAATAGAACCTTATTGTAAAATGTCACCATAATATAATACAATATAATGTAATATAGTATAATATAATACTTAAAAAAATGTCATATCTCTCTCTCTCTCTCTCTCTCTCTCTCTCTCTATATATATATATATATATATTAAGGCTGAGCAAGTTAATGCGTTGTTATCCCATTAACACATTAATTGATTAACGCTGACAGTTATTTTATTGCGCATTAACAATTTATATATATATATATATATTTATATATATATATATATTAGTGCTGCCAAACGATTAATTGCAACCAAAATAAAAGTATATTAAAGGGGTCATATAATGGTACATGCACTTTTACAAGTTGATTGTACTGAAATGTGTGTTAGCAGTGCCTGTACACAACCATCATAAAATTATAAAAATCCATCCAGTGTTTTTTTTTAAATCTCCTTATTTGTTTTACCCTGTCTCAAATCAAGCCGTTCGACCGTGTGACGCCACACGGTCGGACGCCCCTCCCACGATGGTTGATTGACAGCAGTGTTTCAACACAGACCCGCCCTTGCTCGTGAGTGAGCTGTCAATCATAGTCCGCGCTTCATTGTTGATATACGCTGGAGCTGTCTATGAGCAGAATGGCGTCTAAGCGATTGTGGTGTTCTGTTCTCGGGTGCAATAATGAACACAGCAGTCATTTTGATGTTCCTCAGTCCGAACCGCGAATCATTTTTCACCAGACTGCTTTATAAATGAAGGTCAGTATAAAGCTGGTTTTGCTAAGAAGCTGCTCCTGAAAAAAGAATCGGTACCAACTATTCGTGTTCCTGCTGAACCTCCAGAAGAAGTGAGTGTAACATTTAATTAACCTTTATATTAATCTTTATATTAATCTTTGCAAATCGCTAGCACGCTTCACAATGTATGTGGCTAATGTTTACATTCAGGGTACATGCATGTTTTCTATTTACGACGTTCTCAATATAATTAATAATCCCACGTTTATAATGAACAAAACGTTATGGTTATTGTGTTATTACAAACTGTGTACGCAGGTATTAAAGTTAACATGATAACACTACACTAAGCTTACTTTTGTAGATGGTTTATAACGGTGTCTGTTAAGAAGTAATGTAAAAAATTTAAATAAATAAAAAACAGTTATAACTGCATGAAAATTAATGGTAACACAATACCTGCAAAATACTGTTTACATCCTGCAAATGCATATGATCCAAGACTATAAATACTCTAATTGATGTTTTTCAATATTATGCCAGAATAAGTTATGTTATCTGATCACATATTTACTGCCATTCTTCAAAATATACCCTCAACTGTTGTCAAGGCAACACTCCACGTGTGTTGCGTCAAAAACGCCCCACAGAACAGAGGGGCGGGGCGAGCAAAGCTCACTAGCATTTAAAAACACACGCACTAAAACGGTGTGCTGAAAACAGAGCTGTTTTTGAGCAGGTAAAATGAGTGTTTTCTTACAATACTAATGAGAATTTTTAATTAAAGTATATTACAAACTTTCAATTTAGACCCTAAAGAATCATATTAGCTTGTACAAAAATGGCATTATATGACCCCTTTAATATGTGTGTGTACTGTGTATATTTATTATGTATAATACACACACACATATGTATATATTTAAGAAAAATGTTACGTTTATATATTAAATATATTTCTATATGATATAAATTATATGAATATAAATATATACATGCAAATACATGTAAATATTTTCAAAATATATGCATTATGTGTGTGTGTTTATATATACATAATAAATATACACAATACACACGCATATATTATGTAAACAAAAACTTTTATTTTGGATGTGATCGTTAATCGTTTGACAGCACTAATATATATATATACATTTTCTGACAGATATTCGAAGTAATGAGATCCAAGCATTAATGAATCACTCCTTTTAATGACTTAGTTCATTAAGTTCACGTTGTATATATATATATATATATATGTATATGTATATGTATGTATATATATATATATATATATATATATATATATATATATATATATATATATATATATACATATATATATATATATATATATACAACGTGAACTTAATGAACTAAGTCATTAAAAGGAGTGATTCATTAATGCTTGGATCTCATTACTTCGAATATCTGTCAGAAAATGTAAGCGTAGCATGCCATTCTGTATTCAGCGTTTCTCTTTTTACCTATGTTGGGAATTGCAAGTGCTCTGTTCGGATGGAGATGTAGTCCAAGCACAAACTGATTAGTCTAAGTAAACTTCTGTTTTACAAATTTAAATTGATTACACGTCACAGAAAAAAAAAATGTGTTGCATTACCTCATTTGAATTAAGTAAATTGAGTAAACTGCAAAAATACAATTTATTTCAAGTGTTTAGGTGTTTGTATCGATTTATAAAACTGATATGCATGCAATCTGGGCTTTGCATCTTTGTCGTATGCTATCGACGCAGCACTTGCTTGATATTGTAAAATTCACTCACTATTTGTCAACTGCAGTTTGCTGATAGCAACATCACATCTAATTATATAAACTGTAAATTCTCTTTACTGAGCACTTGCTGCTCTCACATAGGGAGCAATTATGCAGGAATCATTGCTGGATGCTGCTTGTCCTGGATTTGTTTCAAAAATAAATTATTCCCCTGATGTGCATTACTTGATTAATGCTGGGTAGCTGTGCAACCCTATGCAGAGATCTTACTTTAAAGAAGTTTAGTGAACTGGTAAGAGCCATCTTTTTTTCTTTCTTTTTTTAATGTGGCAATACAGCAGTTTCTTGAATTGAAACAACGCAGTCTAATTCATAAAGCAGCATCCCGAGATGTATAGTACAGTCCAACAGCATTAGTGGTGAGGATTTTAAGGGACTTCTGAGTCAATGAATCATTCAAAAGATTTGTTCAAAATTTAATTCAGGAACTAAACAACTGACTGGCTCTGTCTGAAATCACAGTTGATACTTCTTTTGAAAGTAATTCCCTCGCGACTGTTAAAATGTTTTATACAGTATGAATATAATACGGACACACTAAATTCATCATGTTGTCATTGTCTGTTGCATTGCTTCACTGCCATTCTCTCATGGCCTCATGAGATTGTAAAGTAATTTTTCTGGGCACTTTTTGACTCTTTTATAAATACTATGATTTTTGACATACAGCTCTTTTCTCATACTGTTTTCACCTATAGTAGAAAAGTGTGTTTATTCAGATGCAGCTACTGTATTTTTGAGTGAATCACTGAATCAATTTCTGTATTTAGTTCTAATAAAGTGTGGCCTATTCTTTATTTGTCTTAAAATGATAGATAAACACAATCTGGCTAAAATAACACCACACAAATAAGTGTATTTTTCACATTTTTATTGAATACATTGGGTAATGTTTCACATTGCAGGGTGAAGAAAGTGAAGGTGAGTGAATTTAATAACCCAAGCATTTTGTTTAGCTGCTTATAAGACTTTTGACCAATTTTGAACCATCCTTCCCAACAAATGCGTTTCTGAAAAGTACTACTGTGTGTAATTTGTTTAATCAGACAGTGTTTGTCTAGAATTGTGACTTGCTGTAGATGAATAATAAGCCATGCTTATTTTACAAACATATTCTTGCCTACAGTCAAATAAATTCCTGTATAAAGTGGTCAACACTCACACCAATTCACACCGGCCTTTTTATACTTTTGTAAGCATTTTGTTGACAATCTATTAGTATGCATCACCTAAACACTGTTATATGGCATTGGGCTTGTTTACTAGTATACTTGACTTGTGAATCCTCAGTCTACAAATAGCCGCAATGAATTTCCCTGGCAGACACTCAAAATCAGTCCAGTTGCTCACCATTACGCTTTAACATACTACTGTACATTCATGTGGAACAGCAAGTAAAGCAAGTAGCACTTAATATAGCAACCCTGAGGTTATAGTTTAACAAAGTGCACATCCAGTCAAGCCACACTACTTAAGAACCACCATTCATGGTTTAAAGCCGCAGGGAATTCGCCATGTTTCAGTATTACCCATAAAGCACTAGATACTGGTGGGGATACTGGTTTATAATGGACGTTATACAGTAGTTGATCTAATCCATACGACCTAGGATTAGTTAATAAAAGCAGTTTGTCCTATAGAAAACAGTGTCTTGTCAAAGCACACTGAGCAGAGCGGTAATCCATCAGGAGTGCTGTTTCTTTATAAGTGTTTTATTTTCAATGCTAAAGCCGTATACTTCAGGCACATGGGTGCAGACAAACCAAACATCCACGAGTCCCATGTGGCAAAATGTTCTCCATAATCGCAAAATGGCCTCGCTATCTCATTTGAAAACACTGAGTGACAAGTGTGCGCGAGTCCGTGAACACACACACTTTATCATATCTAAAAAAAAAACACCTCCGTAACACATTTGTTTATGCCGCTGACACCATTCGATTACATCTGCGCAGACATGGAAATTGCCCTGCTTTTTACGTCCCTCCCCGCATCTATTTAAATTTGACTTGTCACGCTCCAAATGCTGCCGCTGTCAGGCTGTAACGACAGGCTGGCAATGGCTTGACATGCAACTAAATATATAATAAAAGAAGTTGAATGTGGTCAGCAAAAGCGCTTTCCGTGCTGCCCCCCAAAAGTTATTACTCGCGAACAACCGTGCTTTAGCTCTCGGATTAGACTCGAAGTGTGCATATTTTTACCTGTTTTTACCCACTTGGTAGTGTGGGCTTGGATATAATGGTGGTGGGGTGTATTGTGACAGAGGAAGAACACAACAGATGTTTATGGGTATGTTGTCCGCATGTCGGCTCTGCTATTATTGGAAATGCACTCCTCTGACAGACAGACAGACAGACAGAGGGATGTTGATGCTCAGTGTAACGAGAGAGGGAGAGACTAGCTGAAGCTGGACAGCTGTTTCTTTTCCTTTTCCTCTCTCACTTTCTCTGCCTCTGGCCTTTTTTAAAGGAATAGCTCACCCAAACATGCAAATTATAAATGTACCCACGCTCAGGGCATTCGAAATGAGTTTGTTTCTTCACTGGAACAGATTTGGAAAAATGTCAGCATCAAATCACTTGCTCAGCAGTTGATCCTCTGGAGTGAATGGGTGCCGTCAGAATGAGAGTGCAAACAGCTAATAAAAAAGAATCCACAAGTAATCCACATGACTCCAGTCCATCAATTAACATCTTGTGAAGTGAAAAACTGTGTGGATAGAGCAGTATTATGAATAGAGGACTCACATTTTAGCCGAGAGCAACGGTTTGAAGTTAAAAATGTTTTAATGAGTGATTTGTTCATTACAAACACTCAGTTTTTCACTTCACAAGACATTAATTGATGGACTGGAATAATGTGGATTACTTGTTGTGGATTATTGTGATGTTTTTATCAGCTGTTTGGACTCTCATTCTGACGGCACCCATTCACTGCATTCTGAGCAAGTGATTTAATGCTAACTATATCAACTATAATGTCTACTATATATAAATATTTCAGTATGTTTTCAAATGTAATTCATTCCTGATCCTTCAGATTCATGATATGCTGATTTGCTGCTCAAAAACATTTCTGATTATCATCAGTCATGACAGTTGTGCTGCATATTTTTATGCAAACCTACATTTTCAGGATTCTTTGAATAAAAAGATCATTAATTTGAAATGGAAACCTTTTGTAATGTTATAAATGTCTTTACTGTCACTTTTGATCAATTTAATGCCTCCTTGCAGTGCTATAGATTCAAACTTCTTCAGTGTGTCAGCACGTTCTAACCATTAAACCAGATTCAACACATGAGTGCATGCTTCTCTCTGTTTTTATTTTTATCTGTAGGTACAATTGCATTATTAATAATGCTCTCATGCTAACTCTGCTGTTCACATTTAACAGCTTACTGTCAGATCAATCACATCCAGGTTTCCAGGTTTTCACTTATTTCAGTGTTTTGTTTTTGTGTGTGTGTGTGTGTCGATGAAAGCACATTTACAACTCTTGCAGGCAGGGGAGAGTCCCCACTTTGGCTGTTCTGATGCCTGTATAATTCATACACCATCTCTATGGTTGTCAAACTCCGACTGTCGTGGGATGCTCTCATTGAATCATCAATGTGAGTAACGTAACCCTCTTTTCCTCCTGATCACGGAAGCATAAAGGGCTCCAGTTCAAGATAAATCATTTCTTACTGATGATGAGACAAATCATAAATAAGGCGTAGTGGTGATGTAATAGATGATTGTCTACGAGGGGGCGATTCTTTTTATGCCTTGTACTCGGTGGGAGGTGTGCATCTGTACAGTACTCCAAAAAACACTGAGTAGTGTCCCTTTTGAGGTATTATGCATGAAAAAGTTGCATTTCTAGATTCTCCTTGGGTAAATATTCATGAGAAAGTTGCATTGCTAGAATCTTTTGAGGTATAATGCATGACAAAGTTGAAGTATCTTGTTCTACACCAGGTTCACAGCAAGTTTTTTTTTTTTCTTTTTTTTTTCTCATAGCCAAACATGGAATGGATGTTTTGCATTCAACAGAATCGTTTTGTTATTCAGTCACATCATAGAATGACACAATGACACTTCAGAGACTGATTTTGTTCACAGCAGCATGCGAACCAGAAGCTAGCAAAAATATTCAGCTAAAAATGTGTTGTTGTTTTTTTTGTGTGTAGCTAGCAAAACCAAAAGCGTTGAGGGTAACACTTTAGAATACTGTTCCATCATTAATGAATAACTAAACAAGAACACATGAGTAATGCAATATTAGCACTCTAGTAACTACTAGTAACTAACAAGCAACTCTGATTAATGAGTTAGTAGTAATAGTGCTTAGTAGTCGAATATGGTAGTTCACTATTACCTAATCAGTAACTATTATTTTTTCATACCTCCCCAAGAACTACTAAGAACTACTGTATATAGGTTGATAATTAATATGACTTATACATAATGTATAATTCATTCTAAAGTAAAGGTCATGGTAACTCACTAGTAATGACTCAAGTATTACAAAATTCTTCAGAAGGAATTACTAATTATTTGGATCAGTATTCTAAAGTCACTACTATCCTAGTAATGACTGAAATCATTGTAAGTTTTTGAGGTTTTTGTAAAGAATTGAATACTAATTCCTTTAGAAGGATGTAGTAACACCTGAATAGTTACTAATTTTTTGGATCAGTATTCTAAAGTGAAGATCATGATAACTCCCTAGTAATTACTGAAGTCATTGTAAACTTTTAATGTTTTGAAAGGTCCTGGTTAGTAATTCATTTACCTAGATTTGGTAACACTTAAATCATTACTAGTGAGTTACCGTTATCTTCACTTTAGAATACTGATCCAAATAATTAATAGTTTCTTCAGAAGGATGTAGTAACACTTGAGTCATTACTATCCAAAACCTTACATATATCTCAAAAGCTCACAATGACGTCAGTCAATATTAGGAAGTTATGATGATTTTCGCTTTAGAATACTGATCCAAGTAATTAATAGTTCATTTAGAAGGAATTGGTAATACTTGAGTCATTACTAGTGGGTTACCATGATCTTCATTTTAGAATTAATTATACATTATGCATTATTCATATTAATTATGAACCTGTATACAGTAGTTCTTCGGAGTTCTCAGGATATATGAAAAAAAAAAGTAGTTATTGGTTAGCTAATAGTGAACTACTTAGCACTATTACTTAATAAATCGTTAATCAGAGTTTATTGGTAGTTAATAGTAGTTACTACAATGTTAATAGTGCATTAGTCATTTGTTCCTGTGTAGTTATTCATTAACGATGGAACAGTATTCTAAAGTGTTAACGCGTTGAGGAATCACTAACCAAAAAAGCCATACAAGTGTGCTTACTTATCTACATTTTGCAGTAGCACAACAGTAGGTCAGCCATGTTTAAAATAGTGTAGCTTTTCCAAAAGACAAACTACTAGAGCAATTACATATGACAACAAAATGCTACAGTATGTTGCTTTTTTTTTTTTACGCTTGTTCTTAAATAGTTTCACATGATTAGCAAAGTTTTTGTTAGTAGCAACCTTGACTGATGTTTAAAGGGGTCCTATTATGCTCTTTTACAAAGTCTCTATTTTGTTTTGGGGGTGTACTAGAACATGCTCTCATGCTTGGTGGTTTGAAAAATGAATTATTTTTCAGAAATGCCTTTCTCCCCAGCCTGGCACAAACGGCTCGATTAGTTCTGGGTTTGATGAAGGCCCACCTTCCGAAAAACAAAATGTGTTGATTGGTTAGCTGTCCCAGTGCGTTGTGATTGGTGAACAGCTTAGGCGGTGTTTCAGTACTGCCACGCCCCTTGCCAAAGCAGCAAGTTCCTTCTGAACAAGAGGATCGAGCAGAACCTTTGCACGCACGAATATTGCAAGACATATTAGAGTGGTAACGTCATTGTTTTTTTTTTTTTGGCTAAATCACATTTTAGATATCGACAACCGCTTAAAAATAACTGCATTTACTGTGTACAGATAAGTGCAACGGTAATATGTATTATGTTTATTGTTCTTTAATTCTAACATTATAACATGAATTACAGTGAGACTGTTATATAGCTGAATTTATTCATACCGTAGTCTCATAACTGAAGTGTAAATTCTGCATATTACATCATTATCCAGTATTGTACTGTCAGCAATTTCTAAGTGGGAACTGCTCCGTCTTTCAGCAAAAGCTTTTTGGCAAAACCAGCACTGTACTCCCTCATGTTGTGGAAGCTGTCCTCAGTAAAATGCGCCGCACACAGTACCAAATTGGGGTTATAATGCTCAGGAACAGAGTTAAATATAAATTGCAACTAATGTTCCCTGACGTCGCCCGCTTTAGGAAGGAAAAAGACATTTGGGCACGGGGTTAGAAAAAAAACTGTGCTTCTTCGACATGGCAAAATCTTGACGCTACAGCAGCACTTCTTCTTCATCGTCTTCTTCTTGTCTGATGCACTCAACCAAACGTTCTAACCACGACCTCGCCCCTCCCCACCCCCCAACCATTTGAATTTCCACAGGCGGGATTTATTTTAATCATATTCTAATGGGGACGCTTTGTGATATCACAAAACCTGGAAAAATAAGTCTGTAATCCAAACGAGCCGTTCATTGTAGCTTGTGAAAAGGGATTTAAAAAAAAAATGAAATATCTCCCTTTGCAGTGGACTTTAAGATTTGTAACTTTGTAGATCTTTTTTATGCACAAACATACACACTACACACTGACTAAAATTCAAAAAGTGAAAAAGCATTACTTTAAAGCACTACTTTAAATGAGTACCTTTTCCTTATGAAAATTAACCATGGTTTTATTATAGTAAAAGTGTAGTATGTTTTTTTTGGTGTATTGATGGTTAGTTCATAAGTGCATGCTTAAAGCAATTTTGCACACTTCTTTGTCACAACCTTTTCAAAACTTAACCATGGTTTTACAAAAAAATAAAAAAAAAATAAAGCAAAAAAACAACAACAACAAAAAACAATGGTTACTATAGTTAAACCATGGTAACCTTAAATTGCTCCAGCCTGAAAACGTGGGAATTTTTTTGCAAGACGTGAAATACATAGCGCCATGTATGTTTTGTGATGCATTCAATGTGAAATGTCCACTAAATGGCACTAAAAGAGTGGTCTTTTTTCCCCCCGGAACAGATGAACAAATGGTACATTTTATGTGACATTGGTTTTGTACGTGTCGCAGCATTCTGACTTGAAATGTCCGTTGACTGGCGCTATAACTGTAATTCTCCATGACATTTTAAAATAACGTACCATCTGCACTACACCTAAACCTACCCAATAGTATGAACAAAAGCAAATGTGATGTAAAAATGCAATCGCAAGCATTCCATTTTAGCTTGTTTTTTGATCTCTCATTGAGCTCTTTCATCATGAGTCATGTTTTTCACGGGATTCGTACCCAACAATTCTGCATCCTAAGTCCAATTCTGTGCCGGCTGAGCTACCAAGCAAGCTTGTTACACATAGAAAGCGAAAGATATGAAGCTGTAATCACAACTGTGTACTAAAACGATTATAAGTAAACACTTTACCGCAAGTGATATGAACTTATTTGTATGTTTTTCACGTTTTGCAAAAAAAATTCCCACAGGTACATTTCGTCGCCTCTGAATTATAAGGTTCTATCTGCGTTCTGAGTGGTTTTGAGATATTGAGCTTCAAAGTTTTTGCATTACATATAGCAAAAATGATATGGGGAACAAGTCTCTTTCCTACATGGAAATGACAGAGACCCTAAATGTATTCTAAATGTACAATATCAAAATCCTCTCAAATTTTTAAATTGGGATTTTTGGAACAGATCAAATGCAGATAGAACCTTCTAATTCTAAAAAGTCATTTTCCGCTTGGAATTATAAGGTTCTATCTGGCAAAACATTAATTGAAGCAACAATTTTCAGGAAAAACAAACTTTTTTTTATAATTTGTTTTAAAACATAAAATTAGTGTTGTAACTATGTGTCAACATGTATGAGAGAGGTAAATTTAATGCTTTATTTATCACATTTATTCCATATTTTAGGAGAAATATTTTTTTCTTGGTTAAGTTAGGCACGAAGGGCAATACTAAATATTTTGTCCACTGCTAATGTTAATTTTAGCTGGATTATAGTGGGCAATTAAACTCATTATTGAGGGAACAGTTAAGGCAGCTAATGTTACTCTATTCAACAGCAGACTCTCCTGATATTTTAAGAACATAAAATAATGGTATTATTTTTAGTAAATCAGTTAATTTTTTGTAAAGGTTGTAATAAAGTGAGCTAAATTGCTTTACATGTGCACTTATATAGTGTTTAAGTATATATCTAAAAAAAAAAACTGTACTTGAAGTTAATATAATATTAATGAAAGAAAAGGCCACTTAAGTGTACTTAAAGACAGTGAACTTTCATGACTTCTTAACACACTTAAGTGCTTTTAAAATGTGCACTTTGTATCAGTAGAAATTACATAAATGCATTCAGCAAAACACTTTAACAACCTTTTTTAAAAGACAGTTATAAAGTATTTAAAAGTAATTATGTAAGATGTACTTAAGTCCTACCTAACAAAAAAGCACAAAAAAGCAGTTTTAACTTCAACTAATTGTATTTAATATAAATTTAAACTGTAACAGGCTTTCATATTGCAACATTCAATTCAATTAAGTATCTTAGGGAACTACACTTTCAAAGTAGCTTAGAATTAGTTTAGCTAGATTTTTAAGCTAGTTTTTTCAACAATTGTTGCTATTTCAAATGTTTATAACTGTACTACTTTAAATGAGGAGTATGTTTTATCTTGGGAAGCGACAGTTTTAAAATACCTTAAAATTAGTAAAGCTAACCATTATTTTCAATGTTTAACTTTTTAAAATGAGCATTAGCTTTTGGGAGCTACAGTTTCAAAATAGCTTAAAATTGGTGAAGCTAACAATTGTTTCACTGTAGTTAAACACATTCACTCAAAGAATGATAACAATACAGTTTTTAATAATCATTCTAATTCTACTAGTCTAGTGAAGTCCGCAACACAACCATAATGTTAACAGCTCAGAGAAATTATATTGTTGAAATCACTTTCAGAACAGTTTGTCCAGTTCATAAACAATAAAAATGTTAACCGCTAATCAGAATCCACTCCACTTTAACAAGCTTGAGCGTTTAAAGTGTCACACGACAAAACATTATTGTGCGTTAGTGTGGACGCTAATATAGTTATTATTATTGGTGTGAACGAGCCTTTTAGTTGTAGACTGTACACTGTAAAAAGTGATTTGTTAAATTTACTTAATTGAATTATGCAAACTCGTTGCCTTAATTCAATTAAGTAATTTTAACTTAATTGAATTAAGAGTAATTTAAGTCTTATTTACTAATATATTAGAAGTAGAACTGTCAATCGATTAAAAAAATTTAATCGCGATTAATCATAAATTTAAAATTTACCTGTAAATTACTTGTAAATGTGTTGACAAAGAAATGCATGCCAAACTTAGTTTAAGGAAACAGAACCTTTCACACCTCCGCCAGGTATGATACATAATCCTTATAATTATTTTATCATTATTCTTTTGTTTTTATTCAGTCATTATCAGCCTTACCAAGCCACATCGCTTCAATCCCAGTATACATTTACCCAACTATTATCAAAAGTATTTCTAAATAAATACAACAAAACATTTTCTTGCGACCTTACATGAAGTATTATGACAAAATGCATTATGAAGAAGAGTTGGACCTGTTCTGCAGGTGCATTAGAGCTAATATTAGCATCATGCTACATAAGGCAATTTATGAGATTAATAGTACACCTTTACTCAGAAATCACTTCAAACCACCATTGAGTGTTTGCAATAACTTCCTTTTACGATCACATGTGGAATTTGGTCATTTACTGTTGTTAAAATATGCTGTTTATAGCCTTTTATATCGCTGCACAGATTAGCATTTCAGATGTACACATTCACCTCAAGAAAATCACATACAAACCATATCTATCGTAATTGTGTGTTTATTATGTTATATAATCTATAGTGGCTGTTGTCATGTTTATTTCTGCTGTTTAAAAGCCTTTACATGTACACTGTTAAAAGTGATAAGTTGACATAACTTAAAAAAAAGTTGAGGAAACCCGTTACCTTAAAATGTTTAAGTAACTGATAATTAAAAAAATAAGTTAAGTGAATTGTCAAGTTCACTTAAATTTTTTGTTTATTTATTTATTTATTTTTTAATTATTATTTACTTAATAATTTTAAGGTAATGGATTTCCTAATTTTTTTCAAGTTAAGTCAACTTATCACTTTTTACAGTGTATGCTCTGGCTGAAACTCACGTTGTTTACAACCGCCTCTCCGTTCTTAAGTTGCCAGGGATACATTCCAAGTATAATAACATTAGTAAAAGGATCTATTTTAATTTTTATTTGTCTATATACACCTTGGGCGGCCGCGGTACATTATAAAAGTAGCCCAAAAAAACGCAGCTCACGGCTCCGTAATTTTTTCCCGCGACTGTATTTTCAAAATAGCCCACTTGTGCCGTTACCCTGGCAACACTATTCGCTGTAGCCTCATCACACAATGATAGATAACTTTCCGTGCTGCGATGACGGGAAGAAGTTGGGGTCAAACTTTATCAAACCATTCATCTGCGTTAAAAAAATGTTAACACGTTAATTTTTTTTGATTAATCGCACCTCCAGTTAAAAGTATTCCTTACTTATTTTAAGTCCTATTTACTTAAGCCATTTAAGTTTAGTTAACTTAATTGAATCTGTGATCTGAGGAACACTGAGAATAGCTATACCTAGTTAAAAAAAAAAAAAATTCACA